>BMAU01005090.1:87500-115000 GCA_019973935.1 Trichonephila clavipes | reverse complement strand
GTACGATTTTGCTCGGCTCCAACCCAAATTTAGAGGGAGAACACCCTGTTGGTGGTCTCAGGGGCTTTCACCTCTCTTAACCTTCCACCAACCTCACTAGAGGACATACGGCTCGACGGCTATTTAGAGTACTTCCATGCAGAGAAGTCACTATACATTTACAAACATCCATGCCTTCTCCGGGATTCGAACTCATGCCCTACGGTGCAGCAGTCAGCGTCGCTAACCACTATACCGGATGGGCAACTTCTCCTAGAATTTCTGAAGGTGTAGACGAGTCTTTTTTTTCGAAATTCCTTTACAATGATTCAATATGGACTTTTTGGAAAGATAAGCTAAATACATTTCGCTGAACAACAGTTCTTTGATGAATTGGTTGGATTAGAATTAGTTATTTCACGTGGGGGGAGGGCACAACATAAGGATAAATGAGAGGGAGGTGGGGAGGGAAAGAAATGCTTTAAGACCAAGATAACATTGGAAATTTAAAATGTGGAAAATTGATCAAAATATTATAACTCTTCTTTTGCTTTTTTAATTTTTATATATTTTTTTTTATTTTTGTCACTAACACTCAATTAGAAGCATTTAAGAAATACTCCTTCACAATTTCTGCATCAATAAACGGTTTCATATGATTACCTATAATATAGCAAACTTCATAGGTCGTCTTTGCTACCGCTGTGATAATACCACTGACAAAACACTTTGTCGCTGTTGCAAAGATTATTTAAGAGAAAGCCTATTTATCACCTCTTGAAAGAGATCTTCGAGGAAAAGCGTCATTGAATGATTTCTGGTCATAGGTATTTTTTTTTTAAAATACAGCCCTTTCGTGACCAATAAAACAATAACTGATCCATCTTTGTTTTTCACTGCAAAATAGTGAACCTCCCAACCGTCTTGAAACGATATATTTTCTACGAATATTTTTCACTTGCAAGATATGAAAGATAGTTAAAAGTTTGTTTCACCCATAAATTGTCGCTACTTCACTGTTGTCTGTTATCACTAACTGTAATCGTTCCAAATAGAAAAAGAATATCAATTCGTACCCGTACCACACCGACAGCAAAAAGCAAAATTGTGTGGTAGATTTGATTTCTTTACAAAGAATTTCCCACCAAATTTTTAATACAATGTTCTTAAGTAAATTTCTCAGAGCAATGGGTCATGTCCGGGCCACTTAAAATGGCTCGGTGGGCCGCATGTGACCCGCGGGCCGCAGGTTGAGTATGCTTATATAAGGTCTGATGCGCACTTTTTTTCTTCTCTCACGTTGACAGCTTTACTAGTTTAAAAAAACTGACTAAAATGCATAAAAAATGTGTATAAATAATCCATGGTATACTAATACTAATCTGTTTAAACCGGTTTCAGTCATATCCGAGTTCTTGCTAAGGTTCGACAACGCATGAAAGTGCAAGTGTTCAAAAACGACAGAACTTTCTCTTATACCCAATAAATAGTATAAGTAATAAAAAATTTCAACAAACGTAATACCCTTACTTGCTGTGACTTCTCCTTCTTGTCGTTTATATCGGCACGTATTGCTCAAAGCGAATTTTTTTTGTAACATCAATGAAAAAAGGTTTTCTAAAAACCAGGTTTTTTTTTTTTTTTTTTTTTTGAAAATTTTTTAAAATAAGATCATTTTAGTGCACATATTGCTAGAGAAAACTTTCACTTTCAGACAACTCATTACAGGCCCTAAAATCGAAAAAGAAAAGTATAACATATGTATAAAAAAGCTGTCAAACTTAACTGAAAGTGTTATTTGCATTTTGAAAGAGAGACGATATATTCTCTACGGTATTTTCTTTTTTTAAACTGCGCTCCAGATGTTGTTTATACTTGATGTTGAAAAATTGAAGAACGTGTTATACTTATATATATTCAACCGTTTTTCATTTTTTGAGAGATGATTTGAAAGTTGTCTGCTATTCTGTAGGTTATATGGGTTTAAAGCGTATGACTATGAACTATCACCCTTTTTGCGAAATCGGAAGGAGAGTATCTATTTACATAACTTAAAATGAAATTTATTCTCTGTTACTGTTTATTTTGGAGATGAAAATCATTTTTACTTTTATTCTTGCGCTATCCAGAAGCTCAGAGTATAAATTTTTTTCTCGTTCTGGAAGAGTTTGACAAATCGATGTTGAAGTATTACTTCGTGAAAGCTCAAAATATGTGACAATTAAAATGAGAAATTAACGCCGTGGATCGAGGTGCAGAGAGCGAAATATTTTATTTGATTTTGTATTTGTGTTATTTAAGATTTTAATAAAAAAATTTTTTCTAAATTATTATTTTCTGTCATCTCTGGCCCCAACTAAAAATAATTTATATGTATTTATAAGCGAAATTACACACCAACTTACGCGGTTATCACTCGGCCCCCACTGTCGCGTAAGTTTGGAGTATAACTGTATTTTCATTTTGCATTGAGCTAAACTTTTTCAATTCCTACTATTAGTTTAAACTCTCCCTATATATATATATATATATATATATATATATATATATATATATATATATATATATATATATATATGTATGTATATGCATGTGTGTGTGTGTGTGGAATCGGTTGTGGAGTCGTCATCCAATTGAATCTCTCAACGAAACAAAGCACGCAGTCTTCGCGCGCAGGCGCAGCTGATCCAATGTGAAACAAAAACTTTGACCATTGAGAAAAAAACGGAGAAAGAGACAGAGGTGCGCGAGCAGGCGTTCCCGTCGTCACATCATGGAAATCTAATTGTAGAATAGCTACCTTTTTTTTAATTAATTTTTGTTAAGTTTAAATAAATCTGAAGAAAGACAAATGTCTTGGACCCCTTGTTGTCTCCCACAAATTATGGGGGCACGGCCGGGATAGATAAAATTTCGATTTTGATCAAAGTTTGGAACGCGTGAACAAAAGAAGCGTCCGTGGAGGAGACGCGCCGCCATTTTTTGGAAACTTCGCTCAACCTGTGTAGAGGTTGAATTTCATTCGAAACCAGCGTGAATATTCCGCCTGTGTAGATGTTGGAACTATTGATTTAACACCTGCGAAGAGGTGTCATTTTAACAATTTCAAGAACTATTTTTCGTCTAACGATATAACCTGCGAAGAGGTTGTGAGATTTGTGTTCATCTGCGTAGAGGTGAATCAATGTTTTTCTTCAATTATTGGATACATCGTACGTGCGAGCAACAAGGGAGCTAGAAAAAAAAGGTAGGATTTTTCCATATTTTTTTTAAAATGTATAAAAACGCTCTTAAAGAGGATCTCATAAGAGTTGTTGAGGATCTAGACGGTACTGTGGAGAGTACGGACACCATAGCTAAACTAAAAACTAAAATTGAGAAGAGTAGTACATTTGAGAGTGATGGAGATTTCGTTAAAACTTTAATTAAAAACTGTATAGATGAGAGGGTATCGCGAAACGAAAGAGAGGCAACTTTAGAAAAACAGAAAATTGAGCTCGCAAAACTACAGTTAGCACAGTTAGAAAAAGAAGTCGAACTTCAAACGGCTAAAAATAAAGCATTAAGTTTAAATCCTGCAGCTAAAGTCGAAGAGAAACAGTTCGAAACAAACATAGAAAATATGATCAAAAGCATTAAAACTTTATCTCTTCCTGTTCCCACCAGATCTGAAAATTTTAATCTGTTCTTCCAATCATTAGAACGCGCATTTTTAACCAAGAAAATAAATGACGAATATAAATCTGAAATTTTAATAAATCTTCTGGGCGAAAGAGCTCATAATGTCTTATTGTATATTAAAAGAGAGGAATTAAATGAAAAACTAAAATCTATAGTACTCAGAGAATTCCAAGTAACCCCTCGCAAGTGTTTAAACTCATTTAAAAATGCTATAAAATCATCAGGCGAGACATACATCCAATTTGCTGCAAGATTGAAGGCAAACTTCCAATATTATTGTTCGTTAAGAAAAGTTAATTCCTTTGAATCTCTATGTGATCTTTTAATTTCTGATAAATTATTTGAAACTTTAAATAAGGAAACCGCAACTCATATTGGCATTCGAGAAGCGGAAGATTGGTTTAGGCCTATTGATTTAGCTAAAGAGTGCGATATTTATATTTCATCTAAAAGCGGATCACGTAAGGAAACTCCCATTGCTTGTGGATATACCGAAGACCCCTTTAAAAATAGACCACGAGACTATAAACCAAAGATTAAAGATAGCTATCCCCAAAATCTTTAAAGACAAAATAAAAATTGCTACATATGCGGTGATTCATCTCATTACGCAAGAGATTGTGAGAAGCGTTTTAAGCCTAAAAAATCTAACGGCCACATCCATAATAGAAAAAACGCGAATAGTTTGAAAGTCAAGAGCGAAAAACAAAAAGCGATGAGTTCGCACAACAGCTCCAATACGTAAACATTTTTGTAGAAAATCAGCTTGTAACAGCCTTGATTGATTCAGGTTGCCAGATCCCAGTTCTAAATTCCTCACTAATTAGAGTGAACAAACCTTCCGAAGGAAGAATAACATTAAGCTCATGTTTTAACGAAACGCGTATGGTAGAAGTTGCACCAATAAATATTTCTCTTACTCAGCACTCTCCCAGTTTAAGTGTTCGAACGGCAATATCACTGACCTTGACCGAAGAATTTATTATACATCCCAGTGTATATACTGAAATAAGGAAAATAAGCCACGCAAATAGAGATGTTTTATTGAATGAAAGTGAATCCTCTTTAGGTGCTTTTTCTATTTTTACTGTTGCAAATGTGATAGAAAACTCTAGTTATGATTTGTCACATGTTAAAAACTTTAATATTAGAAATGATTTGAGTTCTCTAATTAAGAATTATAAACCTAATAAAATTAAGAGTACTAAGTTGAAAATGAGTATTATATTGAAAGATGATATTCCTGTGTGTGTATGTCAGAGAGCCAGACGATTATCTTGTTCTGAGAAATTACAGGTAAACGATCAAATTGATGATTGGTTACAACAGGGTATTATAATAGAAAGTTGTTCTGATTATTGTTCACTTATAGTATTGTGTAAGAAAGTCAATGGTGCCATGAAAACGAGTTCCGTGGGCTCCAACTCCCGGTCGCCCACCTCTTCACCTATGGAGGGTAAACATAGTCGGTTCGCGATGCTCGGAAGGCTCTTCAAGCCCTGGAAGTGGAAACGGAAGAAAAAGAGCGATCGTTTTGAACAGGCGTCCAGAACTCTAGAGAGGAAAATATCGATGCGTTCAACCAAAGAAGAGCTTATTAAAAAGGGCGTTCTTATGCCTGATGGAACTGATAAAGACGAAGATAGCAAAATAAATGATTCCGTTCATCAGAACCACATTCCGCAAATCAACGGGTTTGGGCCTGAAAACTGAAACGAACCTTCTCAGAAACTGAGAAGCAGCGTAACTCTCCGTCGGTAACGTACACGTCATCCTCTGTTTTAGAAACCTACAACACCGTTGTGGTTACCAACTCTGGCTTTCCTACCGTACTATCGTCATCTCAAAATCATGCCATGCCTGTGATACACAATGTTTCCCTGTTGAACCTTCCGGATGTCGAAGAGGTGCCTTCACATGATGGGGAAATTGTTCTCTCTGTTCTTCCAGAACCTCCAATATCGTTGAATGATATTGGGCCAATACTACACCCACAGCGGCAGACCACATGAAGATGTGGGGAGAAACTGTCTAGTTCAGCAAAATTATGCTATGTTAAATCTTTGTGTATTTGTTGTATAGTCCTTGTCTGTTCAGTCTTTTTTGTATGTTTCAGATTCTCCTCTGGTCTCCATGGAAAAAAAAGGAATAAGTACCGCTGCGGACAGCGTACGGTCAGGTTGGCCGTTGTGGAATCGGTTGTGGAGTCGTCATCCAATTGAATCTCTCAACGAAACAAAGCACGCAGTTTTCGCGCGCAGGCGCAGCTGATCCAATGTGAAACAAAAACTTTGACCATTGAGAAAAAAACGGAGAAAGAGACGGAGGTGCGCGAGCAGGCGTTCCCGTCGTCACATCATGGAAATCTAATTGTAGAATAGCTACCTTTTTTTTAATTAATTTTTGTTAAGTTTAAATAAATCTGAAGAAAGACAAATGTCTTGGACCCCTTGTTGTCTCCCACATATATATGTATGTATATTAGGTTGGGGAAAAAGAAATCCATTATTTTTGCATGAAAATCAAGACCTATTTAACATGCTTCCGATTGTCCGATTTGGGTCAAATATGCACTGTTTTGTTGCATAATTTGTTGCCATTTTAATGGTATCTTCTAAATGCCTCTCTCATAGAAGTCTTTGCCTTTATTTGCGAAAAACTCTAGTAATCGATTTTTACAATCTTCTCTTGATCCCAATTTCTTATCGCTCAGGAAGTTTTGCAATGCGAGAAAAAAGTGGTAATCGTTTGGTTCCATGCCCCGACTATATTGTGGATGAATTAAAACTTACCAACCAAGCATCCCAGAGGTTCTGGCGAGTCGCTGCAGAAGTGTGTGGCCTGGCATTGTCCTGATGGAACACAACACATATTTTGTTAGCCATTTCTGGTCAATCTGGTCAATCGCTAGCTTCAACTGGTCCAGCTGTTGATAGTAGATTCCTGAATTTAGTGTTTTGCCACGCGGAAGCAGCTTCTAATAAATGATTCCTTTCCAGTCCCACCAAATACGGAGTAGAACCTTCCTGGCCGTTAGTCCTGGTTTGGCCACCGTTTGAGCTGCTTCACCTAATTTTGACTACGATAGTTTTCAAACAGTATTATAGTAGGTGATCCATATCTCATCCCCAGTCACCATCCGTTTAAGAAATGGGATGATTTCATTCCGTTTGGCCAAGGCTTCGCAGATGAAAATTCGATCCATCATGTTTTTTGATGTTAATTGGTGTGGCACCCAAACATGGAGCTTCTATTTGAATCGAACTTTGCGCAAATGGCTTAAAACTGTTTTATGGTCGATCTTTAGCTCCTGAGCGATGCTACGACGACTAGTATACCGGTCAATTTTAATTATTTCTGTGATTTTATGGACATATTCAACGACGAGCCTACCTGTGCGAGGTGCATCTTTAATATCAAAAATACCTGAACGGAATCGACGAAACCAAAATTGCACGTAATTAGCTGTTTCGGTATTGACACCATAAATGTCATTCGCAATTTCAGCCACACCTGGCTTGCATTTTCGCCTTTATCGAAGAAAAACTGTAAAAAAAAACGAATTTTCTCTTTGTTGACTTCCATTTTTAACACCCTCTAACTCACAACTGAATGGACCAAACAAAAAAAAGCAAAATAATTTTTAGTGTGAAATGTCTTCTTGTCAACGAGCGTAAATTTGAAATTGTTTGACGGTTACTTCACGAGATATCGACACTACAGCCATCTACCGAAAAAATAATGGTTTTCTTTTTCCCCAACCTAATATATATATATATATATATATATATATATATATATATATATATATATATATATATCTTGTTCAAACTTTTAATCATTAATAAAATATATACTTTTCATTCATCTCCACTCAAGTTAAAATATATTTTTTAAAACTTGTATGTTAATATAATTAAACACTTGATATTATTTTTTCAAATATTAGTTCTTTAAACTAATGAATAAATTGTAAAAAACAAAAATGATAGTCCAACACCATATATAAAAAGGAAAATCGCTCGTTGCTTCCCTGGAGAGCAATGGATAACGCGTTGAACTTCTAATGCGAAGGTCATGGGTTTGAATCCCATCTGGGATTACCTAATTTTTGAGAATGCGATTTCTTTTTAAAATACTACTTTATAGGAAAAATTAAATTTAATTAATGAATAAATAGTAAGGAACAAAAATAGCCACCCTATATAGAAAGGAAAATTGCAAGGAAAATCGCTTTCTATTATGCCAATTACTATTGTGATTTCGTCATATGCATATATATATTTATATATTAATTGTAATTATTTAATAAAAAGTAATTAAAATAAAGATTTTCTTTGTTGATCCAAGTAGGAATTGACTTAATTTTCTTTTTATATTGCTTTTTTCTACTTAAATATTGATTGGAAGTGTGAATACGAGAACTCTTCGTCAAACAAAAAATTTTGAAATTTGATTAAAATTTCGTAACGATACATGCTTCTAAAAGTTATCAATTAAGAAATTAATTTGCAAAAATATTTACTGATAAATGATGAAAAATAAATTCAGAATTTACTAATAGGTACACAAAGAAAGAAAAACCTACACATTACACACAAATAAAGATATTTGTCACAAATTTCTTACTGTAAATATTTATATTTTGCATGAGATTTAAACAAGTTGTTCAAATCAATTTAAAAAAAGAATAAAAGTAGGTAATACGTAAACTCAATGTGACGTCATAGTCGCATAATTACAATCATGTGTTTCTACCTAATCAGTTCATAAATTCGTATGATGTCACAATCACATGATAAATGCAATAACGTGTTTTCAACCAAACTGTTCATGTGCTCGCTCTTTTTCTAACTTTTGCTTTTCCTTGTAAAAAGTCTCAGTTATCAACAATAATAAAGACCATAAGTAAACAAAATGCTTTTGATTTAACTCTTTAGTGAAGTTGCTAAAATTTATTTATTTCATATGTAAACAAACTAAAATAAACAATTACATTCTAATAATAAAAGTCATAAAATATTTTTTCGTAATGAATTTTTAAAATAGCGTAAATAATTTATATCTGGATGTGTAATTCTTTAATATTACTCTACGCTGTATTTATTTTATGTTAAAAATTGTAATATTCACTACAACGCCGCACCTTACTCGCATTATAATAACGATTCAATGGAAACTTGGTAAAATCTTGGCGATAGAGTCAAGTTGGCGACCATTTTGGTGACTGAGTTCAGTACCCTATGGATTCTTCTGGAAATAAGTGAAGAAATCTACTGATATCACGACCTATGACGTAAGCGCACTTTTCGAGAAAAATCTGTGAGGACTATAAATAGGGAATCGCTCACCGAAACTGAGTTAGTCTTATTTTGAACTTTAAGAGTTGTCTAACAATTAGTTATTACTTCGGATGCTGTGTAGGACGAGTGAGTGCTTGTGAATAAATTTTTAGATTCTGGTATTTTAGACACTAATAGTGTGTGTTGTATCTGAACGCAGTAGGAGGTGTGAAGAACTTTTGAAGTTTATTCTGCAAATATAGCTGCTGTATTTCAAGGATTGTTTTTCGACAATAAATTTCCATCGCTCCTAAGGAACTGTCTTGCCATTTGCGAAGGATTGCATAAAATACTCGAACCCCGATATAAGTAACAATATTATTACACGACACATTGAACTGAATAAGTAATAAAAATAAGAATACAGACCACGAATGTTTTATCATTAGCACCAATTGATTTGACAGTTCTTATTCTTTTTCGTCTAAACATTCCCGATCATATAATTGCGTTCGGCATACGTAATATTTTGATATTTTGTACAAAAAAAGGAAGTTTTATAGAGACGTTTTAAGACAGAAACCAACTGCACCTGAGCCCATAGCTTCAGCCTTGGGGGTGGTGAGGTGGCCTAAGGCTGTCTCATTCTCTCAACTTGGCCTCATTAAGATCATGATGGGAACAGTTTTAACCGTCAAAAATTATTCCCTAGCATATTTTCAAACCCTGGAAATTTTGAACTATGTGCTAACGGCAAACAATGGTAAGACTGCGTTATTATGTCATATCTATGTCATCCAAGCCTAGACCTACACCCCACTGAAGGCATTTTAGCGGCCCATCATTTGAATTTTAGGCAATTTGAAAAAAATTGCTCTGTCTCCTTTTTGTCATAAAAACGCCATTCTATTTAACTTTTTTAAAACCAATTATATATATAGTAGTTACATTAATAATTCTAAGTAATTATATTTATCGTTATATAGATGACATAATCATTTTTGGCAAGTAAGTCAATTTTTTACCTAATACTAATTTTTATCCACAATATCTTAATTTAATACAGACAAATAGTAACAACAATGAAGCAAATTTTCTTGACATACATATCAAATTAATACATAATCTAATAGTTTCTAATATTTTTGATAAAAGAGAAGATTTTAATTTCAATATTATAAAAGATCCGCATTGGGAGAGTAATGTACATATTTCTATATTCAGAAATATTGTTATTAATTATATACAACGCAATACATTTCTGGTGTAAAAAAATCAGAAATAATAAATAACTATAAACAATTTACTAAATATTGCTTAAATCAGAAATACCCAATTAATTTTATTAATAGTTATATGAATAAAGCTATTCAAAATTGTAAGGATTAAAAATTCTTAGATTAGTAATAGTTTAATTCTATACATTTACATATTTCATATTTATAGTTACCTCCATATTTTAATATTAGTTAAAATTACTTATTATTTAATTCATATATACTCTAATGTCACTAAAGTTATGGTAATTTGTTATTTTTTTATTAATTTATCTTATTAATTTTTGTTTCTATTCTTTTTATACTTTTGTTAAGTGCTACATTTCAGCCATTCACATGCTTTGAATCTGCATTAGGGTCCAGAATCTGGCAATAACTTATTTATTGCACTCAGATTTAGCGTGGGCTCTGCATTTTCAAGTGCAATTTTTAGGTAAGTTACCTCTATCTTGTAATGGATTTAGATATTCCTATATCCATTACTTTCAATAGGTTTTTTCTCAGTATTATTTACATAAAGGGAGAAGGTTGGCTGGCCAAAAAAAATGTTCAAACCCACTTTTATATAAATTATTTTATGTATTAGCTGTCCTAAGTCAGCAATGTTTATAATACTGCAGCATCCATTTTATAATTTTTGATCTCGGCTGCTCATGTGTCCTTCATTGTAGGATCTTCCTACTGTCTATGTGTTTTTTTCGAATGTGATTGATGAATGTTTATCTCTTGTTTGTAGATAATTAGACTCTCTCTCTCTCTCTACACACACACACACACACACACACACATATATAGTGGAAAAGGGGGCTGAGTCGGTTTGTGCCTAGGTTTGTGAGTTTGTGAGGCACGCACATTTGTTTGTTATGGGTAGCTTTTTGTACATGATTGTTGAGTAATGAGTACTGTATGTTCTCCACTTATGTGTTGAAAGTGGGGCCTACTTTTCTATTGGTGCCCAGGGCCTCAAGGAGAAGGAAGTTTATATTCAAATATTAGAATCACCAATTTTAAAATAGGGAGGGGAGGATTTCCCTTTGTCGTGAAAGGATTAAAAACATTTATTATGTGAGTTTTTTTTTCTTTTTTTGGAAAATCTTTTTGAGGAATCTTAACGTATACTTAAACATCTCTACCCCAATTAGCAGATTTGACCTAAATTTTAGAATAAGAACAACGCGTACAAGTCTAATGTCAGTTTTGAATTTAATGGAGAACACGTGATTGCGTTTCACCATCATGAATTTATCTCCTCAAGATTTATTTTTTGAATACTTTTATCGAAGAAAATCTCGTGAGATGACCTAATGAAAAATGTAACTGTACAAAGCTTGTTTAGTAGTAATTTAGTCATTTGAAGGTTTGTTATTAAATTATTCTTTCCCCGGATTACAAGGTTTTTACAGAACTTACATCTGTTCTTACCAACAGAATTCAGAGAACCGTCCAATTCAATAATTTACCCCCTTCCCCCCAAAAAAACCACAAATCGCATGAATATATTTAAAAATCTAGTCAGTTTTTAGTAGCATAACGTTTGTTATTTATTTCTATATTAGCTTTCACTTTTTTTTAACTTGCATTCATTGTTAAATAAGGAATTTTTATTATTATTTGACGTATTGCCAAACCTTTTGCTATAATTGAAACAGGGAAACCATTTTTCATCTTTGAAACAATCATTCAAGTAAGATAACGTTTGCTATATTTATCCTCATAAGGGAATTTCTGGAAATGCTTAATGTTGTATTTTTTGACGTCTGGAACACTCGTATGTCAAAAGAACAGTGAACTTTATACATATATTTTTTTGCGAGTTGGGGGGGAGGAGTTGCCTTTTGGTGTCTTTATATAAGGATTTGAATCCGTATTTTCATTTTATTTATAGCGACTTAAATGTGTAGTAATAGAGTTAACCTAGTCAGTAATTTTGATTTGAAAAATCGTAAAGAACCTTGACAGGGGTGTTTATTCGAATCGCCCACTTAAAGGTTCTTTACTACTTTGTGCATGCCTTAGACCAGTGATCCGCAACCCCCTGTGCCGGGCCGCCTAAAGAACATTAAAGTATTGCCATTTTATTTACAGTAGTGCATTTCTCTCGGATTTGTGCAACTTTTCACGGAAATCACTTTATATTCCACGTTAAATCCTTTTATTCATTTTTAGTGTTCCTATATTTTATTCTGAAGGCATACTTAAATGTAACTAAAAACAAACTTGTTAAATCAAAACAATCTAAAATATAAACAGTCAACGTGTAGCGGGCCGCGGTAAAATGATCAAACATTGAACGATCCGCAGCGATAAAAAGGTTGCGGAGCACTGCCTTAGACGACTGGGACGAAAAGGAATCCCTATTGGAGCCAGTCATTAAGGTCTTTTATTCTTGTTCTTTGTTTCTGTGACTTGCGGAAGATGGATTCGCTGCATACCCTCTTCCTAGGGAAAAAAGTTGTTTTTACTGGATTGAATTTTCTGAGCGATACTTAGAAAAGGTTGTTTTTACAGCCAATTGCTATACATTTAAGTGTTGTAGGAACGTTTTCCCTTTATTTGCAGTATCTTGTTGAGATAATGCTTCTAGTTAACGCATGTGCCGTTGAATCTCTTGTCACGATTTTTTGGGAATGTCTCAATTAGACTCTCTATGGAATGAATGCATAATCAACTCGTAAAGTTATGCTGTACTGCCATTCAGTGTTCAATTCCGGGTCACCACTGAAAAATCTTTGTAGGGATGTGTTTATTAGAACCATCGACCTACCGCTCCACTGCTATTCCGTGTATGCTTTAGACGACTTGTAACAAAAGGAATCCCTATTCGGGCTACTCACTAAGGACTTTTATTCCTATCCTTTGTTGTTTGCGGTTTGTGGAAGAAGGGCTCGCGCAAATCTATTGATTTCAAGTTCGAAGCAGTAAGAGTCAAAAATTTTTCGGAAATATACTTTGTTACGGCTCTTATTAAGAAATTTTCTTAGGGAATCTTTGGTCCTTAAAAACTATTTTATTAGAACGTACCCTCTGAAGAACAGAACGGGAACATGTAAATTAGGCCTACTATAAAGCGTCTAGCCTTTCACAAGTTAGAAAGAGAGAGAGAGAGGACAATTTACTAACAAATCAGTGATTAATCAAATTTATAGTGTAATGCAGATATTTGTTACTTAATAATTGTAATAATTAAGGTGACGATTTGTCTCTAGAAATTAAATATAGTTTAGATAGCAGAGAAGGCAGTGTACTCGAACCAGAAGTAAGTGCATTACTAATTAATGCCATCTTATACTTCGCACATCGTTAATTGCCTGCATATTGCTTCAATTGGGTGCTTCTCTTAGTTTTGATTGATTGAACTTGTGTTGTTGATTCTGTTACAAATAAATTAACTGATTTTGACTAGTCTTCCTTCCCTTTCTCCCACATCTCTAGGCGGGGATCCGAGATCCTTACAACTTGATCAAAACAATTTCTGAAGGGAAATTTTTTTAATGCTAATACTATTACTTACATCTCTTTTTAAATCCTTCTTTTCTTTATATATCTTTTACAATTCCTACTATTAGCTCGCACTCTCTATATATTTATTAATTTATCTTGGTGGAATTTTCAATCACACACATTAATAAAATACATTTTAAAGCGCTCAATTCAGCTGAAATATTATATACATGATTCTTTTGGTTGACAATAGAATAATGTAATAAAAATTAATATTGATTAAACTAATTATTTAAAGAATTACAAATACAGCCACGTTGGCATCCTTTTTGGCGACTTGTGTCAAAACCTGAAAAAGTTTTTTTCTCACGTTTTAAAGCATTCAGTTGAACTGAAATTTTATATACACGATTGTTTTGGGTGACAATTCGATACTTTAATGATAATTAATAAAAATTAATTATCACTTAATGCTGTGAATCTGTCATATGTACATACATATTTATATTAATTGCAACTATTTAATAAAAAGTATCTGAAATAAAAATTTTCTCTGTTGATCTAAGTAGGAATTGACTTAAATTTTTTTTCATATTACTTGTTATTCATTTAAACGTATCATGAAAATATTCCTGTTTATATCTTCCTATATTTTCATTTGAGACAAACAAAATAGTCTTTTTCCATACCATCGAAAATAGGTTATAAAGATACATTTCATTCGTCACTCGTTGCATCACGTAAGAACTAATAAACTAATTTTGTAAAAATTTTGCATTATCTAAGCAAAGTCGGTATGTCGCGGTACTTCCTTCTCATGTTGGTTAAGGTGGAGATCTCGCTGTTTATTGAGGCTCTCGGAGGAATCCTAAAGCACATAGATAGAGCAGGCATTAATCGAACACAAAGTAATTACACGCCTACGCACACACAGGTATTCACTAAAGTGTTCTTTTATTACTTTAAACGTTAGAACAGAGTACGCGGACAAGACAAGCAAAGGGTAAGAATCAATCTTCTAATTCTCAAATAGCGACTTACTGTAGTTCAGACGGTATTAGCATGGAGAGAAGTATTGACTATACAACACCTACTATTCTCTATATCCCTGATTACTTATAAGCTATTTGATGGGGACGCTTACATTTGGAGAGTGGAGTTGTTCTAGCTTAAATGAATGCATGAGCGAGTTATATTATATATATATAGTCGCTCTTCTCTTATATACCTTACAATTCGGCGTATAACGCGCACTTTCAATACAAAAAATAAGATCGAAATTTACGGTGGTGCATTATACGCCGGGTATAAAAAGGAAAGCTTTAAAAATTTAAAAAAAAAAGATGAGCATTGAAAAAAGTTAGACTTCAACGTATATTGAAATACTGTATGTATAAAAGAAATGACAATCCTTATGAACCTAAAGGGTTGTAGTTCCAGAAATATTTTTCTAGTGCTTGGGATAGTGCCTCAAATATATGACTTCAAAACCTAACAGCATTATGCACGTACATTTCAGGTTTCTTCGTACAACAGGGCATGGCGAATATACCTAAAAATTAAAAATTGTAGCTTAAAAGTATAGGTGCGCGCGTTATACGCCGGATTTTACGGTACATATAGATTCTCATTTACGCAACAGTTTTAAGAATTTTCTCTCAATTACGTGTCTTTTTTTTATTTATAAAAATCATTTTTTCAACGTTATTTTCCATCGCGTCTGTTAGGTCTCCCTGTAGTACACATAGATTACTTTGTGCAGAACTATTCTTTAACAGACCAGTGAATGAAGACAAAAGTGCGTAGAGCTTTCGTTTATAATTCCATAAACGCTCTCATAAAACCGAGGTTGAGAAAAACAGATAGAAAGCAAGCAGCTTTATTAAAAAAAAATAACAAAACAGGGGTGGGGGAATCTACCCAGGGAAAAAAAGGAAAACGTATCTCCTTTTTATATCATTTTTTGGCTACACCCGCCTCAGCATTTGAAGAGAAATAAATTTTTTTCCTTCCGTTTTATGTCCTAGAGATACCTTAGATTTACGATTCCTGCACTCCAGGACGTGATCGAGTTGCTACATCCTCCCAGGGGTGGTTGCATTTCAGCTGGGGAAAAGGAGGACATGTGAGATGTTTCCCCCCTTCTGCAAGTGGAGTCCCCCTTTTCCTTCTCGAAGAATCAACTGGTACTTATCCCGTGTGTTTTCCGAAACAAATGTTTTCAATTCTTGTTCTTTTTCAGAGTTTTCCTTTTGTGTGTTGCTTTTGCGAATGTTAAGGTCTTGGATTTGATGTGTCCGGCAATGTTTGCTTGTTTATACCGGAGTTTTTTCCCCTTCTCTTTCTTTTTGTCCCCTTACTTTACTAGAATTTTGCACCTGAAATGCATCGCCAAGTATTTGAAGTATTTTTCTGTGTAAAAAAAAAAAAACGATCATCGTTTCAAAACAGAAGGTTATGACACAACTTTCGTTCGATACACAACTATCGTACAATTCATAGTTTCGCGTATTTTTATTCCTTTAATAAAATTTCCCCTTGCAATAGAGTTTTTTATTTCCATTTTCTTTTCATCCCTGCATTCTTATGGGATTCTAAGTCATCTCTGTATCACATATATATATATACACAACCTCTGGCTGTAAAGTTCGGGGAATAATCCAATAACATTAACGTAAAAGAAATATTAATGAAAATTACCTTATTGTTCTTCGAAATAGTTACCTCCTATAGCACCTCCGAGATCTGCTATACATGTCCTGGAAACATGTGTTTAAAGCAGTTTGACCAAAATTGGCCCTTGTGCCATTAAACCTCAAAATCACTCACTCACCCTGGAAACATTATAAGAAGTCTCCATTTGGGATTGAGTTCAAAAGCCTCGTCGCATTTCGTTGGATGCCATGAATATCATGAAATCTCTTTCCTTTCAAAGCGAGTGTGAGTCGTGGGAATAGGAAAAAGTATGAAGGATTGAGATCTGGCGAGTATGGAGGATGTCAAATTTGTTCACCCCCTTTTTTACAAGGAATTGTTTGGCGATATTGGCTGTGTGAGGACGAGTATTGTCATGAACAAAAAAGCATGAACTGCGTTGTGTGTACTGGGTTCGTACCCTGCGTATACGTTTCATGAAGCGGGTCAAAATTGCAAAGTACCTTTCAGCATTCATCGTACACCTATCATGCACACATTTAGTTGACAATCTTTCGCGATTAATTTATTTATTTTCGCGATGTTTTCGTCACTGACGGAGGTCGCCGGTCTTTCTCTACGGGAGTTATCAGAAACACTTTCCCGGCCTTCTCGAAAACGGGCGAACCACTCGTACACACTCCTCAAGGACAGCGCTTGATCTTCATAAACACCTACCAGCATCGAATAAGTTTCTTTCGGTGTTTTTCCAAGCTTAAAACAAAACTTTAAATTGATTTTTTGTTCGTTCATTTTCCTGTTTTCAGTTAAGAAAAAACGCACTAAGCAAGCACTTTGTAAAGCAAGCCTTACACGGAACACAAACGATGCTCAACTAGACAACGGTGGGGGCAGATGTTCAACACCTGCCTCTACACAGGTGCAGCGTTTTGTTCCGCTCATGATGCCAGATCAGCCGTTCTGACTTTATTCACTGAATTTTATTGTCAGAGGTTGTATATATATATATAATATGTATTATCGTCGGCCGGTGTTGGTTTTATTTGACTGTTTGCATATATCTGATTTCAGGAAAAACACCTTCAGGATTAATTTTAAACTTGTTTACACACACATAACGTAGAGGAACAATTCACAGTTGTATTTCACAGATATTTGCTAGGAACAAGAAAACAGAAGCGAAAAGCAGCAGCGACATTTTACAGAACGAACACAAAGACAAAGAGAGTGATCACTCAAAATTTTCGCTTTTTATACCCGGCAGTGAAGACAGCGTGGCTATTTTTAGCAAGAGCTCTGATTGGTTAAAAGGGGCGAGAAAAGGATTTCTGATGTAATAATATTAGTCGATTACGATTAAGATTAAGGCGTTAGTTTTGAACCAAATTATTAAAAAGCTTGTTTTAAATATTAAAAAGATTTTAAATAAAATGAGAGAGATACTAGAGAGAATTATTACATACATATATATGTACAGGGTGATTAGCTACCTGACCGGAAAACAGGGAATGCAGGGTCTCAAATGCCTATAGTTGTGTACTATATATATATATATATGATTTAAAGAAGAATTAAAACATTTCCCTGGGATATTCTTTATCTCATTGTAGTCGATTGTAATTGATAAGGCCATGTGTTTAATTTAGTTTGACATTTATTGAAGATTTCACATAAAGCGACAAAACATCCCAAACACACGCCGACATTTAGACAATACACAAAAGTGTACTTTGTTGAATCCGGAGATATCAGCTTTTATGGCTTTCACAACCGGAAGCTTTTTAAGAAGTATATGATTTCCATTAACGAATTCCGTGATTGCTCAGAATAATTGGAAGATGCAGTACTGCAGCATCTTATTTTGAAATATGTTGATGAGGAGATAAAGTTGGGGTTAAAAGGAACACGCACGCACACGCCGTTTTTTGTAATTATTTTTAAATTTGTCCTAACTTTTGTGTTTTTGTTTAACATACTTTCTCAACTGTTATTAATTATTTCACTAAATTGTAGTACAATATATTTTCCTTAATTTTTTTTTTATAAACCATAACAGGGATTCTTTTACCACTTTATTCAGAAATTGGGATTAATAGTTCAGTATCTAAAAAAGTTTAATCAATTCCATAATTATAAATTTTCTTTGGAAATTCAAAATCTTGTAAAAATTTGCTTGCTTACAAACCATGAACATTTAAACTGAAGATGGACGTAGCATAGTTAATATGAAAATGTTATTGTTACCTAGTTATTCTCCCTAATGTCAAATAATGTAAATTGCATTCCACACGCTTTCAGAACAATTATCTCAAGGTCGTTTAAAAGAGTATTTACTGCTTACTGATTTTCCCACTGGTGAGTTTCATTTCATTATCTGCTTCTCAATTAACAGAATTGAGTTTCGAGAGTAAGTCTTTGGTTTGAATGTCGGTATCAAATCTCCACTGAAATTCAAATTTTCTTTCTCAGTTTTAGAAACAAAGAGCTGCTTTCGAGATTTTACATCTGAATAGATGGTGAAAATAAATTTACTTTTAATTTAAATTATGAGCTTCTCTATCGCTAATTTGAAATATTTTGTAACTGTAAAATGTACCTAAAAGGCTTGTGTTCCGTGTTTTACGGTATATTTCACAATTGTCACTAACATTCCAGTTATAGTATGCAAAAAAGGTGTTCATTAAAGATAAAGCATCACGAAAATAAATTTGTACTCCACAACAAAGATATACCCAGGAGATCAAAAAGTCTGTTAACATTTGAAAATTCAATAATTCATGGAATAATGTATGGTAGGTAGAGAGGTAAAATCTGACACACAGGCTTGGGTTTTTATTAAAACCAAAAACGTGCAAAAAATGATCAATAGATGGCGCTTTATACGATTACAAAAACAATAATTAAATATCATCAATTTTTTAGCAATAAACGACGTTCTTTGTAACAAATGTCCAACTTGTTGGCGGACATTCATCAATAGTACCTGAAGTCGAGGAACAATATTGAGAACAGCATTGTACAACATATCTGTAGGTATGGTGAGAAATTGCCGTCAGATGTTGTTTTTTAGCATCCCTACTGAAGTCGGACGATCACGTAAATATATATATATATATATATATTTATATATATTTATATATATATATATATATTTATATATATATATATATATATTTATATATATATATAAATATATATATAAAATATATATATAAAATATATATATATATAAAATATATATATATAAAATATATATATATATATATATACATATATATATATATATATATATATAAATATATATATATAAATATATATATATACATAATTATATATATATATACATATATATATACATAATTATATATATATATAAATATATATATATATAAATATATATATATAAATACATATATAAATATATATATAAATATATATATAAATATATATATAAATATATATATAAATATATATATATATATATATAAATATATATATATATAAATATATATATATAAATATATATATATATATATAAATATATATATATAAAAATATATATATATAAATATATATATATATATATATATAAATATATATATATATATGTGGGAGACAACAAGGGGTCCAAGACGTTTGTCTTACTTCACATTTATTTTAACATTAAACAAAAATTAATTAAAAAGGTAGCTATTTTAACAGATAAGTTTGACGATGATATGCAGAAGGTAACGCCTGCTCGCGCACCTCTCTCGTTCTCCTTTCTCCTCTCTTTTTAAAAGTTTTGGTTCTACTTTCACTAGTTCAAAAGTTTCCACAGTTTCAGTTTGTGTTTTAGTTAGCTGCGCCTGCGCGCGAAGACTGCTTGGCTTTTTAGCTGCCACAATCGGCCAGCCTGACTGTACGCTGTCCGCAGCGGCACGTCTTCCTTTTTTCCTTTTTCATCGAGACCAGAGGAGAATCTGAAACATACAAAAAAGACGGAACAGACAAGGACTATACGACAAATACATAAAGATTTAACATATCATAATTTTTCTGAACTAGACAGTTTCTCCATCATGTGAAGGCATCTCTTCGACATCCGGAAGGTTCCACAGGAAAACATTGTGTTTCACAGGCATAAGAACGTCTTTTTTAACAAGTTGATCTTTGGTTGAACGCATCGATATTTTTCCTCTCTAGAGTTCTGGACGTCTGTTCAAAACGATTTCTCTTTTTCTCCTTCGTTTCCACTGCCAGGGCTGGAAGATTCTCCGGAGCAACACAAACCGTCGATAATTACGTTTCATAGGTGAAGGGGTAGGTGAGCGGGAGATGAATTCCACGGAACTCGTTTTCATGGCACCATTTACTTTCTTACACAGTACTATATCAGAACATTTTTCTCTTATAATACTCAATTTTAACTTAGTACTCTTAATTTTATTACATTTATAATCCTTAATTAGAGAACTCAAATCATTTCTAGTATTAAAGTTTTTAACATGTGGCAAATCACAACTAGAGTTTTCTATCACATTTGAAACAGAAACATTTGATTTAAAATGAACACCCAAAAGAGGATCCACTTTCACTCAATAAAACATCGCTCTTTGCGTGGCCTAGTTTCTTTACTTCAGCATATATACTGGGATGTATAATAAATTCTTCGGTCAAGGTCGGTGATATTGCCGTTCGAACACTAGACCGGGAGAGTGTTGATTAAGAGAAATATTTATGGGTTTAACTTCTACCATTCGCTGTTCGCCAAAGCATGAACTTAATGTTAGGATCTCTTCGGAAGGTGTTTGCACTCTAATTAGTGAGAATTTAAACTGGGATCTGGCAACCTGAATCGATCAAGGCTGTTACGGGCTGATTTTCCACAAAAATGTTTACATATTGAAATTGTTCGAATCCATCGCTATTTTGTTTTCGCTCTCGACTTTCAAAGTATTCACGTTTATTCTACACTGCTGGACAATTGCTAAGGACGGATCACAAATTGCTATGTAGCATAAACATTAAGAGAGACATGAGGCCTAGTAGGATAAAATATAGTTGCCATACTGTTCAGACATTAGAATAAAGAATATTTATTGTTCTGGAAAGTACAAAAGCTGTGAAACATCTGAAAGAAAAAAATGTTCATTTAATCTGTGTACAGAGAAATGGAACAATGCATCTAAAAGTCAGCAGGCACCTTAAAAAGAAAGGTATCAGTACGGGATATGTCCACCGTGGAGTGTGATGCACAACATACCACACGTCGTACCATACTTTGCACAACATTATCCAGCAGCTGATGAGGCAATTTATCCCATTCCTCTGTGAGTGCACGGATGAGGGTGTTCTTGTTTGTCGGAGGATAGTTTCGACCAGCAACTTGCCTCCCCCAAAGCATCCACATTTTCAATGCGGTTTAGATCTGGAGAACGCGCTAGCCATACGAGACGTTGAATACCCTCGCTGTCTAGACGATCCTTAACAGTGAGTGTTCGATGACATGTTGCGTTGTCGTCCATAAAAACAAATTTATCACCGACAGCACCACGGAAAACACGAACATGAGGAAGTAGAACTTCATCAATGTATCGTTGGCTCGTCATAGTCCCATTCGCAACCACATGTAGGCGCGTGCGGTCATTGATCATGATGCCGGCCCACACCATGATACTGCATGTCGGATATCGTTCATTTTCCTGGATATTTTCTGGATGATAAAAGCAGTACCACTCTCGCGCCAGATCAGGTGGCGTCTACAATCCGATGACAGACTGAACCTACTCTCATCTGAGAATAGTACGCATGCCCAGTCCTGTTCAGTCCAATTGTGATGCTCACGACACCATTGCAAACGGGCAGTACGGTGCTGTCTAGTCAATGGGACACACACAACAGGTCTACGTGCGTATAGTCCTCCTCCCCTCAAACGTCTGGCAAAAGTTTTTCGGGAGATCTGCTTTCCTGAGGCAGCAAGAAACTGATTTGCCACCTGCTGAGCTGTGGTGCGCCTATTCCTTTTGCTGATAGGACGTTATATCTGTCTTCTGCAGGCGTCGTACTTCTAACACGACCTCCCCGTGCCGTCTACTACACATTCGAGTAGTTTTAAATGACTTCCACAGCCGTGAAACAACGCTGTGAGCGATGTCGAACTACCTGGCAACATCTGTTATTTTTTTGCCCTTCTTCGATCTTTCCAATAATTCGGCCACGCATAAAATCATCTATGTGATGTCGGGAAAACATGCCTAAAATTTTAAGTTTGTCTCATTAAATCTTTCCTGTAAAACTTTGACTTGAAACAACAACTGTCCACACGCGTCAAAACCTTTAAAGCTCTTATGAACGCTATCACGTGATGAACAGACGTGGAAAAAATTTGCATACACATACTTCTTCTTACGAATATCCCGCACTTATTCTAACTTTCCACATTTGCTTCCTTTCATTTTGTGGTTGCTATGGAGGATAGTGTTATCCGTCCTTAGCAATTGTCCAGCAGTGTATTATGGATGTGGTCGTTAGATTCTTTAGGTTTAAAACGCTTCTCACAGTCTCTTGCGCAATGAGATGAATCACCGCATATAAAGCAATTTTTTATTTTCTCTTTCAAGATATTGGGGATAATTCTCTTTAATCTTTGGTTTAAAGTTTTGTGATCTATTTTTAAAGGGGTCTTGGGTATATCCATAAGTAATAGGAATTTCTTTATGTGATCCGTTTCTAGATGAAATATAAATATCGCACTCTTTAGCTAAATCAATAGGCCTGAACCAATCTTCTGCTTCTCGAATGCCAATATGAGTTGCAGTTTCCTTATTTAAAGTTTCAAATAATTTATCAGAAATTATAAGATCACATAGAGATTCAAAGGAATTAACTTTTCTTAACGAACAATAATATTGGAAGTTTGCCGTCAATCTTGCAGCAAATTGGATGTATGTCTCGCCTGATGATTTTACAGCATTTTTAAATGAGTTTAAACACTCGCGAGGGGTTAATTGAATTCTCTGGAGTACTATAGATTTTTAGTTTTTCATAGTCATTTAATTCCTGTTCTTTAATATACAGTAAGACGTTATGAGCTCTTTCGCCCAGAAGTTTTTTTAAAATTTCAGATTTATATTCGTCATTTATTTTCTTGGTTAAAAATGCGCGTTCTAATGATTGGAAGAACAGATTAAAATTTTCAGATCTGGTGGGAACAGGAAGAGATAAAGTTCTGATACTTTTATCATATTTTCTAGGTTAGTTTCGAACTGTTTTTCTTCGACTTTAGCTGCAGGATTTAAACTTAATGCTTTATTTTTAGCCCTTTGAAGTTCGACTTCTTTTCTAATTTTGCTAACTGAAGTTTCGCGAGCTCAGTTTTCTGTTTTTCTAAAGTTACCTCTCTTTCGTTTCGCGATACCCTCTCATCTATACAGTTTTGAATTAAAAGTTTTACGAAATCTGGATCACTTTCAAATGTACTACTGTTCTCAATTTTAGTCTTTAGTTTAGCTATGGTGTCCGTACTCTCCACAGTACCGTCTAGATCCTCAACAACTCTTATGAGATCCTCTTTAAGAGCGTTTTTATACATTTTAGAAAAATATGGAAAAATCCTACCTTTTTTTTTTCTAGCTCCCTTGTTGCTCGCACGTACGATGTATCCAATAATTGAAGAAAAACGTTGATTCCACTGATTTCACCTCTTCGCAGGTAATATAGTTGAAATTGTTCGAATTGACACCTCTTCGCAGGTGTTTGTGAAATTGTAGTTCCGGCCTCTACACAGGTGGAATTTTCGACGATGGGTTCCAACCTCTACACAGGCGGAATATTTAGGGTCCGATGAAAAATATACCTCTACACAGGTTATTTTATTCAACAGTTCCAACCCTACACAGGCGGAATATTTATGCTGAGTTCAAACCTCTACACAGGTTGAACGAAGTTTCGAAAATGGCGGAGCGTCTCCTTCACGGACGCTTTTGTTCATTGTCCAGACTTTGGTTCAAAATCGAAATTTTATCGATCCCGCCGAGCCCACATAATTTGTGGGAGACAACAAGGGGTCCAAGACGTTTGTCTTACTTCACATTTATTTTAACATTAAACAAAAATTAATTAAAAGGTAGCTATTTTTAACAGATAACTTTGACGATGATATGCAGAAGGTAACGCCTGCTCGCGCACCTCTCTCGTTCTCCTTTCTCCTCTCTTTTTAAAAGTTTTGGTTCTACTTTCACTAGTTCAAAAGTTTCCACAGTTTCAGTTCGTGTTTTAGTTAGCTGCGCCTGCGCGCGAAGACTGCTTGGCTTTTGGCTGCCACATATATATAAATAAATATATATATAAATATATATATATATAAATATATATATATATATAAATATATATATAAATATATATATATATATATATAAATAAATAAATATATATATATATAAAATATATATATATAAAATATATATATGTGGATGTCAGCTACTCGCAGACCACTTCCGAAGCCACGCATGAACTGAAGTGATTCGAGGCAGTCAGCCGAGATTGCGAGACAGTCCTCTTCCCGCCGCCATAAGCACAAGATGAAAAACCTCTAACACGCGTGATGTTTTAAATCTAACTATGTAAAGGCAGATAGCCTTATTCTCTTTTTTTTTTTTACCTGTGTGTCTGTCCTATAATGTCCTTTTTTTCTATATTAAAGTAATTAACTTAAGAAGTCTCCTTTTTTGAAGTATTTAAATAACGGACACACTCACATGAGGGCTCGGCCAATGCCTAATTTTTTTTAAAATTAAAAACGAAACCCCCTAGACAGCATCATTCTGCCATCGGTTCCTGATATACGAGTTTCCTAAGCCGTTAATAATGAGATGACTTTCGCTTTTAAAGTGGAATTCCTTTACTTCAGAAACTACTCAAAACTTTAAGTAGCCATTTTGATGTTCAAAAAATGAAATTAAGAATGCTTCAACAAAAGTATGACCCATGAGAAAATTGGAGAATTATCTTCTAATTTGAAAAAGAAATTTATTTGATGTAAAAATTTCTTTGTGATGAATAACGCCGAAAACGAAACTGTTTGTTTCTTGTCGATGTTTTTATAGCGATAATTTATTCTTTTGATGGTTTGAATATATTTTTGCTATTTGATGGTATTTGATGCAGCATTTTAATTGATGTCGAATTTGATTCTCCTATTGTCTCATGCCAACATTTGATGAAAAACTAAATTGAAGCATATTGAAGTATTCTTTTGAAATGACAATTGTGATGCTAATATTGGTCATTTGAAGTAACTTTTGAAGATAATAAAATATTTGAAACTTGAAGCTATAAATTTTGATGTTGACAACAAATTTTGAAGATAATCAGGAATTTTAATTGAAATCGAAACTTTGCTTATATTTTTTAGAGTATATTTGATAATATAACATTCGTATTTTGATGATTTAAATTAGTTTTGTATTTGAAGTTGTGATTTTTATTTTGAAGAATATTTAAAATTTTGGTGGAAACGAAAGTTGAAAGATTTTGAGTTAATATTTCTAGAATAGAACATTATATTTTGAAGATAAGAACTTGATATTTTTGAAATAAAATGCTTAAATTAATTACATGGTGTGTGAAATAGAACTGAGTATCTTTTTCAGATATAAAACTTGTGTTGACTATACTATATAATATTGATATTGCATATGATACTATTTTGCATTTAAATTTTTGATGATTATGAGTTATTTTATATTTTAAAACTTGAATTGATGAATATATAAGTATTTTATCATATTTTCAAATCATAGAATTCGTTTGGGTAATATAAGATTTGTATATTTGTGTTTTTATTTGAATAATTATCAGTATGAGTGCCCTAAATGATTATTCAAAGATTTCTCAATCATTAAAATCTAGTAGGACAAATAACATTAAAATTCTACATCGTTTAATTTTTGGTGAGAATGGCGATAGAAAAAATCGTTCTAGATTATCGTTCTAGAAAAATAATTCTAGATCGTTCGAGAATTTTCCGGATTTCCCACTGATTTTAATGTTGAAGAAACAAAAACTAAAATTATTAAAGAATTCACTCTTAAGGAATTAATTGCTGTTTGTAATTTGTTGCATCTAGAATTTACCACTGAATTAGAATCTTGCTGTGACATAATTTTAACGCATTTATGTGATCTCACTTTATTTAAATCTACTGTTCTCAACTCTGGAAGCGAAAGCGACCTTGAACTCAACGAAAATCTCCGCCCGAAAACCATCATTCGCAGCCAATTACGTCTGACTCAGCAAGTAACGATTTACGTTCCGAAAACATGAAATCTCTTGATTTAAATGATTCAGCTCAAAATTTATTGCCGTTGTTTGATAAACAGAATACTTGTAACTCTTTCCTATCTTTTAATTTACGAGATCTAGTCGAACTAGTTAAACCATTCACTTCTCGAGACAGTTATTCAATTGAAACTTTCATTTCTGATATAGAAGACATGTTTCGATTATATCAGATCACAAATCCTATTCATCAAATAATTTTCGTAAAGAAATGTTTAAAGGGTCCAGCCGAAAATTTAATCCGATCGATTCGTGGAATCACAAATTGGTCACAAATGAAAGAACATTTATTAAACGAATTTTCTGATAGAATCAATAGTGCACAATTACACAATATGATGCAATCTAGACGTTTGAAACCAACCGAAACGTTGCAGGAATATTTCTTAACAATGCGAGATTTAGCTCACAAGGGTGCGGTTGATGATTCTTCTCTGATTGATTATATTATTGATGGTATCCCTGATTCTTTTAACAATAAAATAATTTTGTACGGTTCTAAAACACTTAGTGAATTCAAGGATAAATTAAAAATTTACGAAACACTTTTAAACTCAAAACATAGTAAGTAATTTCCAGATAAACGATTTCGAGATTATGAAAATTCAACATCTAATCAGCATAGAATTGAACACAAGCGCTTTACAAACCAACAACCAATTTGTTACCTCTGTGGATTGAAAGGCCATAAAAGTACCCTATGTCCGAATATAAAGAACGCGGAAAAAATGTTATGGATGTAAAAACTTTGGTCATGTTCAGGCCGAATGCCCCAAGAATTCTCGAAAGATTACACCGATAACCAATCACAAAATCAATACGCAAGTTGATAGAACTGTAAATTCCATTTCGATATTAACACCAC
>BMAU01005090.1:0-82500 GCA_019973935.1 Trichonephila clavipes | reverse complement strand
GGAGGGCATTGTTTGATGAGTGGTGTAATATTCCCCAAGATCAGATTGATAATTTGATACTGGAGAAAGGTTCGTTCCGGGTGCCTTCCGTTCCATATGTAAATTCCAGTACTTAGCCGATCACGCCATAACGATCATCTTCGCGTGATGTTGGTACTAGTTCATACAGCTATCACATGGCCGCATACTCCCCTGCCAGTGTTTTCACGAATAGGCGAGCGAACGATACTATTTTCGTGGCGAGCATGTGAGCAGTTGCATCCCTGGGTGGGTTGCGTCAGTTTCGTGCGTGATGGCTTGAGAATTGCGTCATGTGTGTGACGGTTTAATTACGTCATTCTTTGACGACTTCGAGAAGTAACGGCTTATTTTGCGTCAATGTTTGACGGTTTTGGTTGCTGTTGCGGTGAACAGATTGCGCCACGACAGAGGCGCGTGAAGGGTGCGGTTCTTTGCACGGCCAGGGTCACTAATGAAGGAAGGTTCGTTCTGGGTACCTACCGTTCCGTATGAAAATGTGAGTACTTAGTTAAATTTTCAAGTGTCTCCGAACTGACTGAAAGAATTGATTGCATTTCTGATGGTAATCGTTGTAGCCATAAGGTTATTAAGAAATCGTCATTTAAAGATGCACCGGATGCCAGTACCCGCATTTTCCTTAACAAGTGTGACGGCTTATCGTCACCTAACTGGAGTTCAGATAGAAGTTTTCTAATCTGTTTATTTTCAGAGTCTGAGAATTCTGCGATAAGCCTTTCTTTAAGTGCATTATATTTATTTGTGGCTCTGGGCTCACAAACAAAATATCTGAAACAGTGGATAATGTTTCTGGATCGATAGCTGCAATAATATTAGTATACTTTGTTTGATCATTAGTAACTGCCGATAAAGCAAAATTACTCTACGCCTGCACAAAGCACAGTTTGATATTGTTTGTCCAACCCGGGGGCAACTTAACCGCTATTCGGGCAATTTGCGAGTCGTCGCTCTGCATGTTTATTTTTAACGATTGTATTTTTAAGATATTAAATCAACTAGAAAAATTATCAAAAATGACAACATGAATTATTGACCTAAATGAATTGCATCCTTAAACCAAACGAATAACCATAAACACTTACTTGAATCATAGCCACGTGTAGCCGTAATCCAGTCCAATGATCTTTATATCCCTTTCGAAGGTTTTATGTTCTGCAGTCAAGGTCAACAATGTAAAATGGTTGTTGGACAAGCATTTACTAAAAAACATAACTTTATTTATATAACATAATAGTTTAAATTAAAGCAAAAACATCGACGGTCGTTAGTCGACCTGAGTTAGTTGGAAGTGAACGCGTAACCGTTGTGACATCGTCGATGGTTGTGAATTCCCATCTTTCGATTCACGATAGGTTTTATGGTTTCACCAGCTGTTCAAGAACAAGTACCACACCCATCGATTGTCCCTGAATTTTTACGATCCACCAGCTGTGGAATGACCAGTGCACGTGGCCATGGGGCCATTGTTTATTGTCTGAACTCAGGGAGTGAAGACAGACAGACGGGTCGCCATAATGGTAAAGCAGAGCCGGCGTCCCATTGACAATAGGCGAAGCCTATCTTAAAATAATCATGTCGTCGGGGATACTAGAAACAGGTGGCGT
This sequence comes from Trichonephila clavipes, assembly GCA_019973935.1. Classification (NCBI taxonomy): domain Eukaryota; kingdom Metazoa; phylum Arthropoda; class Arachnida; order Araneae; family Nephilidae; genus Trichonephila; species Trichonephila clavipes. The sequence goes on along the minus strand of BMAU01005090.1, from coordinate 80,857 downwards.
GATGGACAAGTGTGTCCAGATGTTGGACAAGGAACTATGGCGCCTTGGGCCAGACGGCTCGGGTGTGTTTTGGCGTGTTATGCGCAAATAGGACGGGAGAGAGAGAGGAGAGAGAGGAGACGGAAAAAAATAAGAAAAAGAGTCGGGGAGAGAGACGAGAGGAGCCCGCCTTGAATGGAGAAAAGGGCTGAGTCCGGGATTGGAGTGGAAAGACGATGAACGCCGGCGGCGTTGAGAATGGGAATATGAACTGATTACACCGGGTTGGCATATAATCTGAATTTATATTACTTCATTAACAAATTGTTAGCAAATAAAAAATTGCTTTTATTTGTATATTAGGCTGGAAACCTTATTCATTCATGGATAGCTACACACGACGTTACACCGTCTTCTATCGAATGAGTTTATATAATGGTACAGGGTTGCCACATTTCGCCAAGTTGCGGGTGCAGGTGAGAGTGGCATGCACCACAATACTCAGCATGCCTAGGCGTTGTAAGGCCTGTATTGCATCGTCCGAGAGACATACTCCGTATTAACCATCATACTAACCATGTTATACTGTTTTTTTGTAAATAAGTTCTTTTATTAAATTTGCTCCAGGGAGTAAAAATCGCAATTTTTATTAATTATCTCAAACATATAGCATCTTTTTTGCTCTTTACCTTTTGTTTAATAAATAGACTTTACAAATAAGTAAAATTTGTTTTGCTTTTCTGTCTCTTTCTTTGCCTGAACTTCATTATCCTTAATTTATGGACATGAGTGTAATAGGAAGATTAGTTTTAGTGAAGATTCATAACTTTTTCTTTATGAATTATCTGCATAACATTTTCCAAGTATTCAATAATCATTTAATTCGATTTTAAAGTGCACTCTTTAAAAAACTTTTAAAACAATGCGATTATCTCAAAAATACTAGATTCAAATCTTTTTAATATTGAATATTCAAATACAGAGGAAATCGATTAACACGACAAAACAGAGAGGTGTTTTGTGTTTAAAAGAATTTCGTGTTAAAAGAAATAACAAAAAAAAAACATATATTCAATAAAATTAAACATTTCCGTAATTTGCTCTCTTTTTTAATTATTGTTGATAACATAGTTAGCAATACCAAAATCCTTACAGATTTCCGTTTTTGTCTTCTATTTTTGATCAGCAGCCTTTCTCCTTCTTCTTTTCAAGCAAAATAGCCGTTTGGGCTATTAAAAAAATACTGCTCGTTTAAAACAATTCTTCTAAAATAGGGGAAACGTGAATTAAACTCACTGATTTTTAATTGCACTGCAATGTACTCGTTATAGATTTCCGAAGCCAACTAATATGAGATTTTTGGGGGGTGAAAGTAGTTTTTATAAACAAATTTGACTCATGTCACAAGCTATTCTGAGGATATTTCAAAACCAAGTTAGTCTTCTTCCTACGAAACATGTGAAATTACCTCTCTTTCATTTCACACTCCTCTTAAATTTCGCCTGCGTGGTTGGTGTGTTCCTTATTTTGTCCATTTCCAGAAGAGAAATGTTTCGTATTAAGAGATTTTCGTTTCGTGTTAAGAGAATAAAAATGTATGAAAACTTATAGTTTTTTGTCGGGAGTGTTGTATTTTTTCGTACTTAGCGTTTTTTTTTGTTAAACTTATTTCACAGTCGTTTCTACTGCGCTGCGAACAATGTGTTCAAATGGGTAACAATGGGTGGGCAGATTGCCTAATGGTCCTGGTCATGAATTTGTGACCCGGTGTTGCTGAGTCACAAGCTCGAGTCCTAATGCCCCAGAAGACCCACTGTGTAGAAGCAATGATGCACGTTAAATCTTTCTAGGCTCAATGTTTTCATATTGGCTGGTGGGGAAGTTAAAAGAGAGGGTTTCCATCTCAGGTTTCGTCTTCGTCACTTGACCGAGATCCAAAAATACGAAGTCTGTAACTAATTGCCCTCTCGTTGCTTTTAGTGCGACGTTAATAAGCGCTCATTAACTTCCTCGGGGGAGCCTGTAACCCCTAGAGGGCGCTAAATAATTTCCACGGATCAGAAGTCCAACCTCTATGGCTCTGGCAAATTTTATTTCCATGATCAGTGTAATTTTGAAATCCTTCTAGATCACTCCAGGCGACCCTGAAAAGCAACTCCCTACTGACACAGGATATAATGGCCCTTATAAATAGAGAAGTTGACATCCAAAGAACTTGCACGTTGCATTGGATACCGTCCCGCGTAGACATCTTCGGCAATGAGCTGGCTGATAATCTGGCCAAGGAGACCTGGAATTCTCCTCAAATTTCTAATAGTCTTACCCTTGCTGATGCAATAGATAGACATAAACTCACCTCCCACCCAGTTAAGAAGCGCTTCATTCCAGAACTGAATTGTAACCGCGTAATTTCAGCCATCATAGCCAGATTACGTGCAAGACACTTTAAAGGGATGAAAATATCCCCTGATGGCCAAAGAATTTACAATATTTGTCCTTATCCTGACGATCAATTTTGTGTTATAATCATATTTTTAATTGTCCTTCTATATTGGCTAAAGTCCACAACATAGACTTAAACCACACGGACCATCAACTGTTTTATTCGTCATAGGTCGTCGACAATGCAAGGGCCATTTTGGATGCCTTCGGTACCCTGTGATTTCTCTGTACTACATGGACAAAACAACAACTCATTCTACTAAGACAGCGTTTATCAAACTGTGGGGCGTGCCTCCTAGGGAGGCGAAATAACCCAACGAGGTGGGCACGCGCAAATTGAAAAAATTAAAAGCAAAAAATTATTAATTTACTGAAAGTAAACAAACAAAATATATACTAATATAATAAAAAATAAAATGCAAACTTACACTGATATACCTAATACATTTATAAATGTATCAGTACTGCACACACAATGTATTTTAAAATTAATTTAAGGCTGTTTTCGGTTAATGTTAAAGAATAGGAGCCGAATTTGGAACATTTCTTCAAATATAAAAGAAATGAAAATTTAATATGATATTCTGGCTTCACTATCCTCTAGAGAGTAGCATTTTTTAGCAAACTACCCATTTTTAACTGAGTTTATTCTTTTTTTTTCTGGTATAAAATGTGCTTCGCGTTTTTCTCCTATATCGTATTGTTAAATGTGCTATACCTTCAAGTATTGAAACGAAAAAGAAAGTATTCATGGAATATTTTGAAATTTTTAAATACACTATATTGTTAATAAAGGTACGGGTCATAATATTGCAAATTTCCATGGAAATTGAGGCATTTTTCTTTCTGAAAATGTGTGTGTGTGTGTTTCACATTTAGTTCAAGCTCTCGTACTCTTACCGAAGACAGTCTTAAGAATGTTACGTTAAGAGCAAGTTTAATGTTTAACATTTACCCCATGGGCTTGTCATATATAAAATTGTATGCAAAAATTAACACTTTTTTTGATAATTTGTACGGTTTATATATATATATATATATATATATATATATAATTAATCTGATTGAAACTACGCAATTCGCCCCCCAATGCCATCATTTAACAATTAGGACAGCTATGTTCTATTAGGCATGGGGGAAAGGGAGAAATGGAATAAATAAGCAAATCCTCTGAAATAAATAAATCTTTCGTAAATACTGTCAAGGCCATTTTATTGCATTCCAAAGCCTTCGAAATAATTTTATGGATGACAATGTACATAGCACTTCGAAAAGACGTATATATACGTTTTGGGTAATTAACGCACTGGCTTAGTGAGACGTTTATATGCGCCGGCCGATCTTTTGAGGTTAAATTCGTATTGTAGTTTTAGGGCCAAAGTATAGTATTGTTAGATTCAATACACTGTTATTGTATTAAGGGAGGGGGGGGAGCGAAAAGTTATGATTGAATATTGGGTCGCAAGTATTGACAGTTTGAGATGCACTGTACTAATATGAAAATTTTACTATAAAGTACACATTTATATATCAACTGATCGATTTGATATTAACTTTTTACAGAGATGGTGTGATGCTTTTTTCGTTCTCCCCCTGCATATATCCTTCGTAACAGATATATCTGTTCCTCTTTCACACGAACTATGCCATGAACCTTAATAAAATTGATATTAAAATATTTCCTTATGCAAACGAAGAAAATGGAATGAAATATCCTCATCCCTTCTCACTATTCATATATGTTGCAATAAAAAGAATACCCATAGGTAATTTTGTGCTTGAGAATTATTACGCAAATGCCGTTTAGTACAAGCACTTATTATTTAAATTTTCAATAGTTAAATTAACTTAAAACAATAGCACAGACATGTATTTTCTCAATTCTGACGCATATTAAATTAAAATAATTTCGCATGTCTTCTGCGTTAGTTATTGAGCCGAATTGTGTTAACCGCATTCAATACTTTCGTACTTATGGGATTAGTGTATTTTGTTAAAGTATATTTTCCTTTCACAATACTAACAATAGAAGCTCATTGAATGATATTTAAAAATGAAAAGTTTAATTTAACGCCAACTGTGTATTTGTAATACATTTTTAAGCAAATTCAGAGATAAAGGAAACGCTCTAAAAATGAAAAGCCATTTCATTATTTATGGAATCCATTTGGTTTTTGAATAACAAATCTACAAAGAGTCGCAATTCTTTTAAATCAACACACCGTCATCAGTACCTGTTTTTAAAATAATGCTTATCCTTCTGTTTCGTATTGATTATGTGCGCTCAGGAAGCCTCTTGAAGACACTGTTTTCTGAAGCTTTGGAAGAAAAGATAAGGAATAAAATCCTCTGAACGCGGAGTTACACTTGTCCTCAGGGATACGAATCAGAGATAAAAATTTTAAAGAACGACCCCCCCTTCCCTCTTTTTTGTTGATTCAAATTTGAAACAACTGGAAACAAACGAATGATTTTCTTCTGGAGGCTCTTGGGAGAACCCCTAGACTTTCTGTGCATTTTCATTTCTGAAACATCTCCATTTTTTTTCCTTTACCGATTTTTACTTCGAGAGCGTTGCTTTTGCAAATTGGAAATGCTGAGCTGTGTATTCACCATACAGTTTCGCGAAGAGAGGTTACAAATAACAGTTCGATGAAAGAAAATGGTTTTTGTCATTTGTAGCATTATTTGTAGCTATTTCGTGCGACAAGGCGAATATCTGGTTTTAGAACAATTTGAATCGAAATGAACGAAACCAAATCGAAGCAGACGGAAACGGTAGCAAGAACTAAGCTTCAAACGTTAAATAATTCTGTATGCGTAAAGTTGTTGAAAAATTTAAGGGGACACATTACCCTAAAAATGACGATTTTAACGAATTTTTTTATTGCCTTATTTTAGTTGTGTGACTTTTTTAAATATGTTTGTAAAATTTGGTAGCTCTAGCTGCATTATTTTGCGAGTTACTTAAATTTTTTTGACAGTATGTTGAAGCGAAACCGAAACTAAAAGACATGCCGTCTGCTTCTTATGCAGACGCTATCATCCTAGCCTAAACAATTTCGATTGATTTACTTTTACACGCGATTCTAAAGCTTTATACTTTAATTAGAAGAGAAGTGAATTAATTCGTTTGTTTTTAAGCAAGAGAGAAACGTTATTCCATTTTGCTTTGCATCCTTTTTTCTTATTCTAAAACCATTAGTATCAAAATTAAAAGCTTTTTTCTCTCTCTCTCTCTCAAAGCCAATTATATAATCAATTTATTTCTTTATAATTTTAAATATTCGTTTGAGAATATCTTTTTATTAATAAGTAAACTTTAAATTCATCATTCCTAGACAAAAGCGATCGAGTCTTGTTAGTAAACAAAAAGCTAACAAGGGATGGTGCAGTGAACACTACAGTCATGAAACTGATGTTTTCAGAAAAGATGAAATTTCTATTTCCTCAGCATTACCAGAAAGAAATATGAGATGCCAAACTTTAGAAGACAGCTGCTTGAACGATTTAAATTGTTGTGAAAATTCTGAAGCCCCTCATGTGATAATGGATGTACAGTTTTTAAAAGGACTTTTAAAAAACTTATTGTGTGATGTTTGCAAATCGTGTTCACTAAAAATTGACAGTGGTGAAAATCTTGGGGATTTTCTAGAAAAATCTCTGTATTTTGCACTTCTTGCGATATAATTAAATCAAGTAACTTTACATCCAGACGAATTTCTGACAGTGAAGGTAATGAAAACCAATCATTCGACATAAACATGCGCATGGTGCAATCATTTTTAAGTTTTGGGAAAGGCTATTAAGCTATGGAAAATTTTTGTATGTGAATGAATATGGATTTACCCTCAAGCAGAACATTCAATATATGCATAAAAAAGTTATGTAAATCTTTAGTTAGATCTACAGAAAAAAAGCTTAAATGATGTTCGAAGTCAGGTGAAAAGTGCTTATCAAAGTAATAGTGCCATTACTGATATAGATGTTACTTTTGATGGTACTTGGTTGACTCGGGGACATTCATCTCAAATAGGTGTTGGTTGCGTGATTGACCTTCTTACTGGATTTGTCATGGATTTTGAAATTATGTCGAAACGTTGCATTGAATGTGAACACGCAGAATCTGGTTTGGGAGAAAATTCAGCAGAATTTCATGTGTGGTATGAAGGACATATATATCTTCATGTGCTATCAATCACGTAGGATCATCTTGTGCCATGGAACAAGAGGCTGCTCTTAAATTACGGTAAAGATCTGAAGATAGTGGTTTTCGATACACGACACTATTGTCAGATGGTGATGCAAAAACATATCAATATTTAAATACTACGGAAGTTTATGGTCCTGAGATAAAAATAAAGAAAGAGTGCATGAACCATGTTAGCAAAAGGCTTGGTACATCTTTACGAAAAGCTGTTAAAGAATGGCAAGCAAGAGGTGTTTCCTTGGGAGTGAAATCCCGTGGCAGTTTAAAGGAAGATACAATTAAAAAATTTTCACGTTACTATCAAAATGCGATTCGCTCGAACAAAGGTGACGTAGAAGCAAAGAAACCTGCAATTTATGCAACATTGTTTCATAGTATGTCAACGGACCAAAAACCTGAACATTTTAAATGTCCAACTGGAAAAGATTCTTGGTGCTTTTTCCAGGCTGCTCTTGCTCGTGGTGAAGTACCGGGTCCTCACGTGAAGCATGTGAAGACACCCTTGAAGGGGAAACTCATTTAGCCAAAATTATGCCAATATATCAAAGATTAGCTTCAAATGAACTCCTTCAAAGATGCATAAGATGTGTGATACAAAATGCAAACGAGAGCCTTCACAGCATCATATGGGGTAAATGTTCAAAAGAAACGTCAGCGACACTGCGTCGAGTAACTATTGCTGTTTGTGATGCAGTTTGTGAATTCAATTTTGGTACAAAAAATCATTAGAAAATTTGCAAAAGGAAAATGGGCTTGCTTCATATAAACAGTCAAAAATGTTGGCTGTTTGGCGAGACTACTGTAGAGTTTATCAGAGGAAAAGAAAAAGATTGGCAGTGTACACAATTGCTCGAAAAAAAATTGCGTTAGCAAAAAAGCGCCGAAACGCCTCATTCATTAAAAAAGAAGGAATCACATATGAATGGGGTGGTTTTTAATAATATTTATTTACAATTATAATATGAACATAAAATGAATGTTTTATAATTTCAAAACAATTTGTTAGTGCATTTGATATATATTGTAATATTTTAATACATTTAATTTTGATATATTTATTTAATAATATTTAATAACTTTTTTTTAGAATATATTACTGTCTTAAAATATTTACTATGACCTAAATTGCAATATATGTAAGAATGAAGGCCAAGGTTTAGTTCTTTCATGTATTTTATTGACTTTCAAAAGTTTAAACGTTTTTCACGACTTTATATTTTTCATCGTGATCATATATTTAAAATGCTAAGACTTTTTTTGTATTCATTATAAATCTTTGAAACTTTTCCTGGTTGTTTTGTATAAAATGTTTGATAATTCTGTGCATGGCTTAAGGATTTATATGAAGAGCTATTTTTAAAAGATCCATAAAGTTAGATATATGTTTTTTTTTTTTTTTGTATCACTTCATTCCATTTAATCTTAATTTATTTCCTTTTTAATATGTTTTAATTCAGGATGAATTTTGCATTAAAAATGCTTAGTACAACTTGAATTTTAATATATATTAGAATGGATACTATATTTTAGCTCTTTCAATTATTATTTTTATTTCAAAAACTTTAAATTGCTTTTTCTCAGCTTCTTATTTTTCATGATGATCATGTGTTTGAAATGCTAAGGATTTTTTTATATTCACTATAAAATTGTGAAACTTTTTCTGGTTGTTTAAAATAATATGTTTGATAATTCTGTGCATGGAATAAGTATTTAGGGGAACAGTTATTTTTTTAGAAATCTATAAAGTTAGATATAGCTGTTTTTTTACTGTTTTTTATAGTGTCTAAGAGAAAAAAAATTCTAAAAATAAAAGTATCACTTGTAATACTAATCCCATGCACAGAATTGTGGGAAATACTTCCAGGAACACCAGAAAAAAATGGATCAAAAATACTCAAATTTGTGAAAGTAGTAGGAATTTTAATAACCTTAAATAATTTTAAAAATTTAAAATTATTGTTTGTTTAAAAATAGTATTTTGCTTATGAAATGTGTATTACAGATGTGTTCGAATACAATGCATGCAATTTTATTCTTATAACTATCTAAGTAAAAGAAATTGTGTACAGGGTACCGTGTCCCCTTATATCACTTTATGTCAGTGCTTCTCAAAGTTTAAATATTAGGGACCCAATATTCAATCATAATTTTCATCGCGCCCGCACCCCTCATACAATAACAATGTATTAAATTCAATAATTCTGTACATTGATGCCAAAACTACGATACGATTGGCGTATATAAACGCCTCGCTCGGCCAAAGCGTTAATTTTCCCGGACGTATATATACGTCTTTCTGAAGTACGATCTTTTCTGTGCCCAGCTATCCTTACAATTATTCCGACGGCTTTGGAATGCAATAAAAGGACCTTGACAAATGTTTGCGTAGGATTTACTTATTTCAGATTATTTTTGCATCTTTATTCCTCCACCCTCCCATACATCACATACGTGCGCCTACGTAGGGAAGTGGAATTGGAAGCGAATTGCGTAGCTTTTAATCGGCAGAAGACATTTATTATAAATCGTATATGCTATTATAACCTTTGTATATAATTTTATATATGACAATCCCATGGGATCACTGGTAATTATTAAACTCGTTCTTAAGTTAGTATTGTTAAACTAATTATAAAATACATTGTGTGGCACTGATATATTTATAAGTATAATATATCAATGTGTAAATGTGTATACTATTGTATCAGAGAATGAAGGTATTTGTTTGTTTACTTTCAGTAAATTAATATATATATATATATATATATATATATATATATATATATTTAATAATCTTTTGTTTCCGTTTTTGTTTGGAAAACAGAATTCCTCTTCATTCCTTTATTGTTGTTGTTTCAAATACCACCTGTCTCACGTAGACAGATCGAGGACCACGAAATTCATCGTGGCAAGGGGCTAGAAGCACGCCTGTCGTTGGCATTGAGCAACATACAGGTGACAGTACGATTTAGCTCGGTGAAATTCCCCGAAGGGACGATAGATGGCGACACCACCTATCTCCACCTCCACAATTTCTGCATGGAACTGAAGGGGAGGGAAATATTCTCCAGTCCCCTGCGCTCGTGACTGAGCCCACAAGACTTCGGACTCACTGATTTAACGAGCACGTACTCCGTGTGTACTCGGAGGGTATTTGATGGCATCGGGCATCGAACCCTTTTTAGAGGCGCTATGGGTCTGCAGTTCCTTTTCATGGACGACAATGCACCATGTCATCGCACAGTAGCTGCCAAACAGCTCTTAGAGAGTGAGGATATTGAACGTATGGATTCGCCGGCACGATCTCCGGATCTCAATCCCTTCGAGCATGTATGGGATTTTCTAGGCAGATGCTTGGCAGCTCGTACCTTACCACCAGTAACGATTCGGGAGCTTCGATTGGCGCTGCAAGACGAATGGGCAGCAATGCCTCAACAACTCATTGACACCCTCATTCTCAGCATGGACAGACGCTGTGAAACCTGCCTAGCAGTCAGGGGAGATCATATTCCCTACTAAAGACCGGATGTTTCTTGCTGGACACCCATCACAGGGATGTTTCGGCCTTCAGTCGCATTGCGCTCCATGCTACTTTTTCAATCAAGCTTCTTTTTATCCCTTTGATTTCTCTTTTAGTAAGTGTTGCTTACATTACACATGTTCTTACGTATTGCGGATCTTACGGTATTAAATGTGTTGATTTGGAAAGCTTTTGTACAAAGTTATATTGAAAAAACCGTCTCATCCTTAATTTTTGCACACTAGTGTATATCAATACAGCACCTGAGGAGCTACTGATTCAACTTATTGACTTGAAATCAGATCACAATGTAAAGGAAATGTTTACCTTGTGACTTTTAAAAATCTTTGTCAGCTGAAAAATTTCCGTGTATGAAGAAATTTGCTGGGGAATTGTACCTTATATTTTAGTCGACATCTATTTGTGAGCAAAGTTTTTCTTGTATGATCAACAAGATTTTTGTATGATCAACAAGATTATTGTATAATCAACAAGAGTCTTGTATAATCAACAAGAGTCTTGTATGATCAACAAGAGTCGTGTATGATCAACAAGAGTCTTGTATGATCAACAAGAGTCCTGCATGATCAACAAGAGTCTTGTATGATCAACAAGAGTCGTGTATGATCAACAAGAGTCTTGTATGATCAACAAGAGTCCTGCATGATCAACAAGAGTCTTGTATGATCAACAAGAGTCTTGTATGATCAACAAGAATCAATATAGATGCATGTACAAGAGGACATAAACTTGCAGGTGGTGCTGAGAATTTAAACAAGCAATTTTACTCCTGATTAAAAAAAATGTAGGGTACATTTGTCGCATTATGGTATCCGACTACGTTCGGAAACGTGATTTTAAAAAAGCTCATAAATGGATAATTTTCATGATGTTTAGTGTCACTCAGATTAGAATGCATGCATAAAATTGTTTTAAAGACATGTTGACAAAAAAAAATTTATTTAAATATAATATTTTGGCAAAAAATTAACTTAGAATAATCTTTTTTCCAAATGTTTCTCCTTTTGTGAAAAATGGTTCTATTATAATAATATTTTGCCTGTATATATCTCAGACCTCTCTACAGAGGCTCAACTAGAAATTTTGAAAAATTCACATTATTTTCAGAGTTACCACCATTTGAAATAATTACTGGCCTTTTTTTCTTAAAATTGCTCCCCTCTGTTGTCGTAAAATATGAATAAACCCACTTCTAAGTTACATATTTCAAAAATTCTAGTTGAGCCTCTGTCTGAGCTATATGCAGGCAAATTATTATTCTAATAGAAGCATTTTTCAGAAAAAGAGATCATTTGGAAAAAAGATTATTCTAAGTTAATTATTTGCCAAAATATTGTATTTAAATAATTTTTTTTGTCAAAATGTTCTTAAAAAAGTTTTATGCATGCATTCTTATCTAAGTGACACTAAATATCATAAAATTATCCATTAATGCACTTTTGCAAAATCACGGTTCCGATCGTAGTCGGATACCTTAAACTGATTATAAAACTCAACGTACATAAAGCTATGGATAAAATGAAATTTGCACAATAAATACAGGGACAGGTTTGGAAACATAAAACAAGATACCCACTCTCATGGCATGATGTATTAGAAAACCAAATTTCCATGCCTTACCCCATTATCTACCGAAGGTACTTATAAATACCACTCGCTTTAAATGTACATAGAATAACCATTTTTATGAATATTCTAATAATACTTAGCAGGAATATTCCGTTATATCTACTTTTCCAAGATATATCACAGCACGGGTTCTATGATGAGTATTTTAGAGGGGAAGGCGAATAGTTTTATAGCAGAAATTGCGTTTTCAGCGCTTTGCAAAGATTGTCATTTTTGTTCCGAAAAAACAGTTAATGTCAAAATATAAGTGTCTTGTTTTTTTGTATGTAAATGAAGACCTTAAAAAAGGATTTGACTATTTATTTTCAGTGAACAATGCATATAATTAATTTTACGGTTGATTATCTTTAATTAATTAGCTCTAACGGATAAAATTTCCCACATTGACTATTTTTTTTATGCATATCCCTTAATCTTCAATGTAATGATCCCCCCAAATAATATTGCATGAAAAAAACTTCAGTAAATCTTAGTGCAGTAGACCAGTGTTTCTCAAACTGTGGGGCGCGCCCCCTTTGGCGGGCGTGACGACTCTACGAGGGAGGCACTAACATATTGAAAAGACAAAAACAAAAGATTATTTAAAAAATTATAAATTCACTGAAAGTAAACAAACAAAATATATTCTGACATAATAAAAAATAGAATACACATTTACACTGATACATTGCACTTATAAATATATCACTGCTACACAATGTATTTTACAATTAATTTAACAATACAAAATTAAGAACAAGTTTAATAATTACCAGTGACCCCATGGGATAGTCATACATAAAATTGTATACAAAAATTAGCACTTATCTTGATAGTTTTTACGGCTTATAATTAATCCCTTAAATACCGATTAAAATTTACGAGATTCGTTTGTACTAGGGAGGGGGTGAAGAATAAAGAAGAGCACAAAGAATCTGATATAATTAAATCCTTCGCAAATATTGTCAAGGTCCTTTTATTGCATTCCAAAGCCTTCGGAATTATTATACGGATAACATGCCGAGAAAAAAATCGTACTTCGTAAAGACTTATATATACGTCCGGGGCTTTGACTGAGTGTGACGTTTATATACGACGGTGGAACTTAAGAGATTATGGTCATATTGTAGTTTTAGCGTTGAAATATATAGTATTATTGAATTCAATACATTATTATTTTATGAGGGGGGCGCGATGAAAAATATGATTGAATATTACGTCTCTAATCTTGAAACTTTGAGAAGCACTGCGGTAGATAAAGGGTTAAGCCGAATTTTTGATGAAATATCTCATTTTTTATGTTTACCCTTAATTTTGGACATCAGTGTGTAATAACAAGTATTGTTCATTTTTCAGTATTTATTAATATTTCATCGCGAAAGAAAGATTGAGTGATTTCATTACTTATTCAGAGATTTTTACTTTCTTCAAAAATCGATACCGTTTGCTTGAAAACAAGTTTTTTTCTTTAAGAAAAAATTCCACTCCAGTTAATGATAACATTTATTGATTACAATTGTAAAGTAGGGTTTTTAATTCCACGCCGATATCATCTCAATTATTCCACGGAAACTTTTCTAAGTATTTCCTCGAAATTAAATGGAAAAAATATTGATTACGATCTAGATAACGATTAAAAAACCGATAGGAGAGATAAAAATGAATAATTAACAACTTATTGCTACAAGATCAATTAATTGAATGCAAGAAATATCAATTAGCGTAGGAACAAAAAAAATCGGAAGGATACAATTAGCGGAATTAACATTGATTGAAAGAAAAGGAAAGTTCCTTATGAACATTTTACATTTATTGACTGATCAATACTAGTTTTATGCATTTTTTTTTGTAAAAAATATTTATGGACACGAAATTATAACATCAATTTTATATTTTAAAAGCCAATGATGTACAAAACACATTCGAGATTAAATCTCTAATCCCTGGGTGCGCATTACGTCGATTGCGATCGACCGGTGAACCACTAAGATATTTTGGGGGGACCCCCTAAGATTTTAGCAGTTAGTAGAGTGTTTCTCAAACTGTAGGGTACGCCCCTAGGGGGTGTGATAATTTTGCGTGGGGGGTGCGAGCATGTCGAAAATAAAAGATTACTTAAAGAAATTAGTTTTTGAAAGGGAAAAAAAAGAAAAATACATTGTGACATAATGAAAAATGAAATATTTAAGCTTATATAATATGCTTATAAATGTATCAGTACTGCTCAATGTATTTGATAATTAATTTATCAATAATAAGTTAAAAACAATTTTAATAATTACTAGTGACTCCTATGTCATGTACAAAATTTAATATTTATCTTGATAATTTGTACGGTTTATAATTAAAGTCGCATCGCGTAGCTTTAGCGTCAAAGTACATTATAATTGCATTCAAAACACTGATACTGTATGAAGGGGGGGAGGTGAAAATTGTGATTGGGTTGCGAATGTTGAAAGTTTGATAAGCACTGAGTTTAATAATTATGTACGGAAAATTCAAGATTGGCTGACAGTACGCAGAGACTAAGTCTTCTACTGACCATAACAACAAAAACTAACTTAAGAAGAAATTGTTTTATTTTTTAATGTATTTTGAATTGTTTGATAATAAATGCATCATTTGATATTATTATATTTGTGGCTATTATTATTATGCTTGTGTATCTTGCGTTTTGGTTTAAACGAGGTTTTAAAAGAGTTGTTGCAAAAGGTAAGTATTGCGTATTTATTATTGAATTATAATAATAACCTTTTCCATACCTCACTACACCTATGGCATTGGGCAGTGGCCCACACAAGAATTTTTCAAGAAGAGGGGGTCGAGGGTTGAAGGTGTACCATTCTCGTATCATACCCCAATACGTAGCCAAACATATTTTTTTGATTTTGTCGATTGTCGGGAACAAAGAAAAACAAAAAATTAATTAATGAATAAATATTAACATTAATTAATAAAAAATAATAATAACAAATACTTAATTACATTTTACGTTCTTTTTAAATGGGATTATAATCAATATAAAAAAAATCAAGGGCTTTGAGGGGGGGAGGTCCGGATCCATGGACCCCTAGCCCCACTTGCGTGCTCCACTAACACTGGGTGAAAAATTAAAAGTAGCCCGTACCCTGGGAAAAGTCTGCCCACCCCTGATCTAATCATTAAATTATGGTATTTTATCAAAATCGTAAAAACACAAGCCTCAAATTTATTAAGTCATTTTTCTTGTAGTATTTAGTATTAGGTCCTTTAGTTTTAATTTTGAGGGTTTTCTTAAGCGTTATTTGAATCGATCGAAATTTTCTTAGTATTTTTAGTAATATTTAGTGCTTTGAAAACGTATTTCTTGTGAATTAGGAATATCGTGGTATTAACTGCAATGGACTCTTGTGGCCGGCGTTGTTGAATCACAAATTCAAAACCCAGTGCCCCCTTCCCCCACCCACGCAAAGGAGATGTTACACGTTAAATCCGTGTCTGATCTGTACGGAACTTTATCACTAATACTCTTGGGCGTCTTTGGGGATTGTAAATTCCCGTATATTTTTAACCAACTCTAAAAGAAGAAACCGGGATATGCAAATTAGTCGAAGTATTTAAGGAGAGTGTTGTAAGTTAGCATTAGAGGCTATTACGCCAAGAGATAGGTTGACGGAGTTCTAAGAAGATTCAAGTTGATTGTGCGATTAGCGTCTCGCTGATCATTAGGCAGCGATCTACATTTGGAAAGTTTGATCCGCCTGGAAAGTGAGGAAGTAAAAGGCAGGCGAGGTTTAAATCAAGATTATCGGATGATAAGAGTAAATATATAATAAAGTTAGTGGGAAGTTAATGAATGCTAGTAATTCAGATTGCGTGTATCTCTTGGTACTCTTATTCCGGTAGTCCCGTTCGATATTGAGTTTAATATTTGATAAGTATCATATTTCGTGATTTAATTTAATAGTAAGGGTCAATCATATTGACGTAGACATCTTGATAAATTTTTGTAATTAGATGATTGATAATTGATTCAAGTAAATAAATATAATTTGTTGTAAAATGTCTTCTGGTCGTTCTTTGCCTAAATTCAATCTTGATGTCCAGGGTTGAATCCAGGGGGATTCCCACAAATCTGCCATGGCTCAGTCTTCCCGGTGGTGTAGAATCTCGAATCAACATACAGAAAACGATTCTCGACGAGTTTCCATCTGGTGTGTACCTGGGGAACATTATCATTCAGAAACATCAGAGAAATTGAATGCTTTGATGGCACTAGTTTCCTTGTACAGAAAAATACAATATCGGATGCGCGTACAATACTCTATAGACCATAGGTTCTCAACGTGAGCGATAACATCCCTTTGTGGGTGTTTGAGGCTTTTAGGGGGACAGTAAAAGACCCAGAGTAAGTTAAGGTTTTTAGAGATGGTTTGGAGGGGCATAGGCAGATTAACTAAGTATAGTCTAAAAAGACTTACAAAAACACGCTAATTATTTATTAACAGAAGTAAGTTTTAATACTGGTTACCTCATGCTGATTGTTTGTATTTAAATTGTATATTCGTGGCAATAGCTATTTCAGATTTGCAAATAAAAATAAAATGTGGGGTCTTTAAAAAAATATATTCTATTAGAATTAGAATATTCTTTTTAAATGTAATTCTTGCTTTTCCCATGTTTTATGTAAGTTCTTATTTCTCTGGAGTGGAAGGGGGAGGGTGGTAACGAAATATTCACTAGAAAAGGGGGTGCCAGTTCAAAAAAAAGGTTGGGAACCTGTGTTATAGACGCTATAAGGTTGAGATTCTAGAGACCTACGGGCGACTTTTTCGAGGCTATGAGGGAAACCATATTGTTTTTTTATAATTGATAACACCCGACCACACACTGCTCTATGAGATTAAGCTCTCTAGGCCTTAATCTCATAGAGCACTTGTGAGATGCTCTAGGAAGAGCCGCTGCATGCCAACAACCCCCTCCAAAGACCCTTCATGCATTAAAATTGATTCTTTTGGAAGAATACTGCTACAATCGTTGACCAATATCCTCATTAATCGCCTGACAGCATGTTGTGCTGGTCATATAGCTGTGCAAGGTGGCACACACTTCCTATTGGACGTGCAATACAGAGTTATCATGTATCCTGTTTTGACCAATGTCCTTCTCATTCGAATATCAACCTTCATTAAATTCCTGTGCTATTTTTTTATTCCTGTTTGCTGCTCTGAAGCATGAGGCATTAATATACCAAATTCCGATACGTTAAGTCATTTTTTTTGTTGAAATATCATGTTTCTTTAGTTTGTAACTTTAATTTTGGACTTGAGTGTATTTTCGAAATTCTCTGAATATTTTCTTGTAAAGACAGTAGGGATGTATGTAAGGTTAAATGTAAAATTAATTAGGTTGAAAAGGAATAATTCTTTAATAACGGTAATTGAAATAGTGAACGTCGCGATTATCTTGAATGCTTTAGAACAGGGCTCCGCACCCTTTTTATCGCTGCGGACTGGTCAAAGTTTGGTAATTTTACCGCGACCCGCTGAGGGTGGGACACGTTGATTGTATATATTTTAAATTGTTTTGATTAAACAATTTTAATTTAGTTACATTTAAATATGCCTTCAGAATAAAATATAGGTACACCAAACATGAATAAAAGTGATTTAACGTGGAATATAAAGAGATTTCCGTGGAAAGTTGCGCAAATCCGAGAGAAATGCACCACTTTAAATAAAATGGCAATATAATTTTCCTTAGGCGGCTCGGCACCATTTGATCCAAGGACCGGGGATTGCGGATGACTGTTTTAGAATACACAAGAAAAATATTTTTTATTATTCAGTCTCTCTCCATTTGACAACTCGTCATCTGATTCTGAGAATATGTCGACCATAATTTAACTCATCACCCTCTCAACATACAAAAAGCGGAATTAAAATAAAATTTCTAGTATAATTGGTATTCTATTTCTCTTCCACTTATATTTCTTTAATTAAGCAAATTACTACTTTAATTTTAAAAAAGAAACAGCCTACGCTAAAAATATAAGAGGTCTATCTAATCTAAACTACTTCTAACTTTAAATATTGATGTGGTTGTTGCTCCAAGGTGAAAAGCTAATAAATAGTTTATATTTTTCTTTCCCTTCTACTTTTTTTTTGAAGGAAGAAAGTGTCATTTCCAAAAGTCGCCGCTGGGACAATTGATAAATATTTAATGAAACCGATCTTTTTTTTAAAAAAAAATAAACAAAAAAGCGATAACAGTAGAGAGCCGTTTCGAAAAAAATTTTTTACAAGATTTAGGGTTTCTTCTAATTGGGTGCTTTGATGTCAGTGTGTTAAATTAAAATTCTGAGCAGATCTTAACGTATGCAGTCCACTTGTTGAGCAACAAAAAAAATTGGCTGAGAGAATAACTTAAGTTTATCTTTTAGTCTCAAGTTTAATTTTAAACTCAAACTCAATCGAATTTTAACGGTTGTTTAAGAGTACATGTTCATTTAAATTAATTTTCATGCAAGCATTAAAAGTTGATGTTGTAACTAATGAAATTATTTTGTTGTAAGTTAAGAAATAAATATCAATTACACAGCACGTCTGTTGATTCACAATGTACATGTCATTCGCCCTTTATGGAAACGATTTCGGTAGTTAATTTTTATCTATAAATGCCATATTTTTTGTTGTGATTTGCTTTTGTCTGATAGCCACGATTCTTGACAATAGCTCTAGCTCCAATTTTACATGAAAGTAAACTTTTTCTTGGTACTCCAAGAAAAAGTTAGTTCCACTCCATTCCTCTGGAACTGTTTTCCTAAGTCCCTTCAGTGTTTACGGATGCCGTTTTCCTAAGGCTCGTTTTAATAAACCGAAGCCAGAAAAGCCCATTGAAGAGGCGTGAGGTGATTGTGTACAAGTATTTCATCAAATGCTATACATTTTATTCCTGTATTTCATTCTTTCTTTGTTAAATAAAGGGTAGTTGAGACTTAGACGTGTGACTAGATGATTTTGTCTATATGAAACTCAACTTTATCAAGGTCCTTTCTATATAAGGCTTGAATTTCTTCCTCAAAAATTGGTTTTAAAATATTCTGCTGATAGTAGTGTATTAATTTTGACTTTGCTTGTGGCTTTTTTATTTTTAATTTGCCGTTGTAGAAATATCCTGCTACTATCCACGAATCCCTTTGGGAACTTGTCTGTACATTGACGAAGCCATTTCGTAGGGTTATTCCCGTTACTTGAGCATTAGAAAATTGATCTTTAATTACAGTTTTTTAAATATACCCATGCCTTATTGAGTGTACCACAAATCTCTACTTCTCAGCAACTAGGTGTTTTTATATATAATTTTCTGCAATTTGTTTTTCTTTCAACAATATGTTTTGGCAAAAAACACATGAATTTTTGGTTTAAACATCTTTTTTAACTTTAAATATTTATGAATGATTTATTTACAGTTTAGGAAGATATTCTTAGTTTAGATGCAATGAGTCTTGAGACGGCGGGGTTTCTTTTAGGATCAGAGACTTCACTTTTTCTTGATAGTTGCTTGCGTTCGAACAGCCGCAGGATGAAGTTTGGTAGTCATGTTTTCATTTTTACCTTCAGCTAGAAGATTTTTTCTCCTTTCAGATTTAATATATTATAAATATCTTCATTTGAAATGCAATAATCGAGATTTTTACTCCTCTTTATAATTTATTGATACAAATATTTTTCTCCGAAAAGCGTAGTTGCGTAATCTTTGAATAATCTATCAATTTTAGGAGTTATTTTCAAAATAAATATTTTCTTTCACATTCCAATCAAAAGAAAAGACCAGCAGACGATTATTCTGAGGTTGCCAAAGTTTTACGTCAAAATGCAAACGAAAAACTAAATTACAAAATTGCGAACGACCTTCTGTATTTTAGAATATTCTAGACCTCTGATCTCAACCTGCGGGCCGCATGTGGCCTATCGAATCTTTCTGAGTGGCCCGGTCAGGGCCCATTGCACTAACAAATTCAATTATTTAAGAACAATATATTAAAATTCAGCGAGAAATTCTATGAATCAAGCAATCATATCAAATTTGCAATCGATGTTCTTCTAGAACGACTTGGGAAAACATCTTTTCTTTTTTTATTGTAACGGTTATTGATAACAAATAACAGTAGAGTAGCGACCATTTTATAAGTGAAACTATTTTTTTAATTAATCCTCATATCTTATCTAAAGAATATATGTTGTTTCAAGACAATTGGACTCTTGACTATTTCGTGGATAAAAACAAACATGGATAACTTACTTGTTTGATTTATGGTTAAAATGTTGTATTTAAAAAATATAATGTTACTCGTCGTTATATAATTTGTTACATTATATATATATATGTATAATGTAATGTAACAAATTTTATAGGATATATATATATATATATATATAATGTAACAAATTTTATAGGATATATATATATATATATATAATGTAACAAATTTTATAGGATATATATATATACAGTCCCTGGCCAAATTATTAGACGCACTCCTGTTTTTTAATAATTAATTGTTTTATATAAGTTTATATGCAATGCTTTCACATTTAAACATAGATCCAATGGATTTTAATGAGGAAATTTATTATATACTTTGTATTTGTACTTATTTTTCACACATGGCAACACAAAGTTAATAAATTCTCACACGAACGTAAACAAGTGTAAACCTGCTCGAGTCGCGTTCACGCATGCTTCAGTTGCGGACGTGTTTCTGTGGGTTAATGTGCTTTGTTTGTTAATTTAGCAGTTTTATATTACGCAGTTATTTGTTTATTTCTTGTGTGGTGTTTAAATAATCAGTTTGTACACTTTCAGCATGGGTTAAAAAGGTGATCTTCCACTATGTAAGAAAGCAGAAGTAAAGGCCCTTGTGAATGAAAAATTGTTTTCAAACCGCGAAATATCATGAAGGTTGAAAGTTTCTGAAGCTAGTGTACGACGCATAAAGAAGAAAATTGAGCCAGGAGAAGAATTGAGCCCCAAAAGAAAGAAAAAATGCGGCAGAAAGCCTATTTTCATCCCAAGGTCAGAAAATCTTTAAAGAAAATTTGCCTTGAAAACAGATTTGCTACCACAAAAGTAATAAAATCGCTACTCCAAGATATTAATGTGAATGCGCGCCTTCTGAACGCACTGTTCAAAAAAATTAAAAGATTTAAATTTTAAGACCTGCCGCCCCGCCAGGAAGCCCAAGTTAACCCCTGCAATGAAAGCAAAGCTTCTGAATTGTGCCAAACAGTGGCGTGATAAAGATGTGGACTTCTGGAGATCGTTATGTTGTTATAATTTATTCACAAACAAAGTGTTTAACCATTTTCTATGATTACAGAAAGAAACATCAAACATGTTAATTATTTTTTATTTTTGACAAGTCTGCTTCATTGATGGAAGCACATTTGAAATTTTGCAGAACAAAGCTCAGTTTGTGCGTCATTGTCGTGGAGAAAAGTTTCATTCCGACAGTGTTGTTCACACTGTAAAACATCCTACAAAAATAATGATTTGGTCTGTCATCAGCGGCAAGGGTACTGGACGTCTGTACGTGGTTAAAGGTATGATGCGGCAAGACCAGTTCAAAGATGTCTTGCAAAATCACTTGATTCCGCAGCTGGAAGAATGGTTTCCAAATGGAGAACCATACATTTTTATGCAAGATGGAGCTCCCTGCCATACAGCTCGGTCTATCAAAACTTTTTTGGCAGAACAAAATATCCCTCTGTTGGATTGGCCGGGTAATAGCCCTGATATGAATCCAATCGAAAACGTTTGGGAGTTAATGAAAAGAGAAGTGGCTAAAGATGTGATTACAAATAAAACGCAGCTCTTAGAAAGAATAATTCACGTGTGGAATCATCATCCTCAAATGCAGGAGACAGTACAATCTTATATTAATAGCATGCCGCTCAGGAATTGAAGCTCTCATAGCGGCTGAAGGTGGCTCAACAAAATATTAATATTTAATTATATTTGTTCCTGTTTTTTTCAAGTCAATAGATACATATTTTTTTCTTTAATGATGATGTTTTATTTGTGATAATAATAGATTATTAAATGGACTACCAAAAAACATACAATGTATCTGATAAATACAAAAAACCTGCATAGTATTACCTGATAATAAATATTTTTCATAAAATCTTATAGTGCGTCTAATAATTTGGCCACAGGGACTGTATATATATATATATATATATATATATATATATATATATATATATATATATATATATATATATATGTAATGTAACAAATTTTATAGGATATATATATATATATATATATATAATTCCTAGTAATTTAATTTGTAATAGTAATAATTCCCTCTAGCATCCTTTCCATTAACTCTTTTAATAATATTTAAACAAATTTTAATTCTTTGGTTCAAAACTAACGCCCTAATCTTAATCGTAATCAACTAGTATCATAAATCTCTTTCCCGCCCATTTTAACCAATCAGAGTTCTTATTACAAAATAGTCACGCGGTCTTCATCACCGGGTATAAATACCGATGTCCCTGGAAAGCCCGCTCTCTCTCTTCTTGTCTCTCCTCTCTGTAACATGTAGCCAGCCTACTTCCACGCGTTGTGTGTTTCTCGTCTTTATATTTATTACTTTGTGTTCGTCATGTGAAAGGTCGGCTTCTTGTGATATTGCAACGCAAATTGTTTATGCTCAACAAACCAGAATTGTTATTTCAAAAGACTGACTCTTCAATGCCTTCAAAAAATAAACACCAATCATCTAAAATAGGATCAATCTTACAGTAATAACATCCACTCGCCACGAAATTATAGTTTATTACCACTCTAAAGAAATATTATAGAAGTATTTCATATATATATGTGTGTATATATATATTGACAAACACAAGAAATAGTTAAGAATAAACATATGAGTTGATACAGAAATTGTGAGAGTGTTTCTTAAAAGCTTCCGATGTACTCTTTGATAAATTCAGTTATTTGTTCAGGTATTTTTTCTGTAAAACCAAAAATATTTGAACAAATTTGAAACAAAATTGCATAAGCAAGTCTGAACTAATATTAAACAAACAATACTGATTTCAGTCTTGAATTCAGTAAAAACTCTTTGCTATCATCCTCCACGGGATAATTTAATATGTGAAATAAAAAGAAGCGAGGGTTGTCAAAAGAAAAAATCAAATCATCAAAGTACATGGCAGTTTGGGTTTTATGACTGTAGAATGTAAACAAGGGGCTTGGGATCATTGATGAAATGAAAAGCGAATTTACCCCATAAATGGGTAAAAATGCGCAACATCTTTGTGAGTTTGCGACGGGGTGTTATCGGAATTACTTCTATTCATCCTCTTGGGATTTCTTTGGGGCCAGAATGGCAATTCTTTCCAACCAACCCAAGAAGAGAGCGTGGTTATGCAGATTAGGAATCATATATATTGGAACGTTAGTATTCACGATGCTAATAAGTATTAACGAAGTTAGTATTAACGAAGCTAAGTGAAGCACAGAGCGCTAAGTAAGCTAAGAGAAGTGATTTAAAGTTCTAGGGAAGAGAGTTAGTGCATGCTAGGAGTTCTGTGAGTCAGTCTAATAGTGCCAGTGAAAATAAACAAAAGTGGGCCCGAGACCAGAAGAGTATTTACTTGGCAAGAACAAGTCAGATGGAAAGATAAAATTGATGATTTAAGGACCGTAGCTGTTTGTGCAAGGAAATAGCGGTAAGCTTGTATGTTTAAGCTTTAAGAATAGAGCGGATATTATTAAGTTAGGAAGTAATCTATAAAAATAGATTCAGTGGCTAATTGCGCTATTTATCAATATTACGGTTTGCGTCGTTTCACTCCTGATCATAAGCCTCCTATTCTAGTGTTGTTGTATTGTATATAAATTAAGAAAATAAAAAACTGATTTTATTATGGCAGGGTTTAGTGGCTCATCTTTCATTCCCTCAGACGTAGGTCGCGTGGAGGGCGGAGAGAGGATATTCTCAACGGTGGGGATGTCAAAAGTTGAGCTTAAAAGAGTTTAATGTATACGATTTTAAAATAAAATCCAAAATTAGTATGAGTTTCAATATTTTGATAAATATTCCGCATTTTAAGTATCTGTGATCTTATAGCGACTCTCCCCCATGACTCCCCATGGTGCGGCCCTCGAAATATTTATCGTATGTATGTGGCCCGTCGGAAAAGAAAGGTTGAGTATCCCTGATCTAGACCGAAACATTTTCATGGAAATTGTTATGCTTTGCTTGGAAAGCAAATTTAGTGGCATTCATGGAAAATGTGAAACCAATCACGATGTACAATACTATAGAAGAAGATAATCATTGCCGGTTTATCCATTAGGTGCTTGGGGGTGAATGTCCAGGGGCCCAGATAAGCTGGACTTGATCAGATTTTCTGGTTATAAATTTCGATCCTCCAGTGCTAAGAGGGCCTGTAGACCTTTTGCATCCAGGGCCCGAAATGAGGCTAAATCGGCACGGGAGATAATTTTTCTGAAATAAAATAATGAACTTAAATAAAAAGGATGATTATATTAAATACAAATTATTTCCCCCTTGCTGCGCTGGGTATTTTATGGTGTATAACAAATGCTGATATTTTTTAAGTTTTTAATATTCAAATCTTAGCCAGACCGCGATAACCAAATGGTTATGGTAACGAACTCGTGGCCGGAATGTCATGAGTTCGAACTTAAGAGCCACTAAGATTAATCTTGTAGAGATACTGATGCACATTACAGTAGAACGTCGTTTACAAGAATCAGTTGGGACTGGACACCGTTCGGATAACCGAACATCGAATGCGATCCATGCAGTATACGAAACCGGACACTATGCGAATACTGAAAATCATCACATTCGGAAACGTGTTCAAAGAAAAAGAAATATTGGTGCAAAATGTCGCAATTTTACTTTTATTGTGGAAAATAATCACTTATTTTTCACTGTACCATTGCACACCTTCGTGTTTTCGCTGCAAGGCCCCTGATTCTCTTGAGAAGCAGTAGTTGAGTAGGACAGCACTCTAATTGTTGTTCGTACCACTCCATAGCTGTGTCTAACGCAAGAAACGCGCCAGCATTTGATGGATCCTTGCTACTTTCGTTGTTGTTGTCCTCGTCTTTATCCGTTTCATTGTTGACAGGGTCGGATTCTGCTTTCACGGAAATCACAATCTCGTCATCATTGAGCATTTGAAATCCACTGAGTCTTCTGCATCGGTTGCCATCCGGGTTTCTATATCTTCAGAGCATTCTTGAAATCCTGAGATCAATTGGAGAAAGTCAAAAATCTCATCCCTGTGGTCATCATTGCAGTCTTTTTCGCCTTCTAAATTGACAAAAGTTGCCAAAAAACCAGATTTAGATATTTGACGCTCCGTATAATTGACGTTTAGATAAACGACGTTCTACTGTATTAATTTTGTCGAGGCTCAAGGTTTTCTTATTTGGTGGGGTGGGGCAGTTTGGGAAGAGTACAAGTTCTGGTGTTGTTCTCATTTTTTGACAGAGATTCGAAATTACGAGGTGAAGTGCCAATCACCTGCGTTTTGCTTTATAGTTCGAAGTCAAAAAACACGCTTTTACAGTTTTCGATTGTATTGAAAAACATTCTTGTAGTTCTGACCCCTTGATTCGAAAAGGACAAGACTTAAAATCTTAAGCGGAAATATGTTTATTTTTACCACCCCGCCATCCCTCCCTCAAAGTCGATTTTTGCAAAATGCGTTTTTGCGGATCTCTACTCAACAAAATATACACTGGTGTGCAAAAATTAAGGATGAAGTCGAAAAATTAGCATATCAGCTGAACGAAGAGGCAAAGCGGACAGAAAGACCAATCAGGAGATTAAGTAAGGTGATGTACGGTAGCACATGCGCAGATATGCAGGTAGACGTAATGGGGGAGTGTCTGAGTAGTATAAAGCATGTTGTCGGTGTAAGATCAGTATTTCTGGCAAAGAGATTGCACGCAGTATAGCAGTTAAAATCACACCGAGTTGCTGCCTCAGCGAGAAATGGCGAATAATCAATCTGTTAGACGACATCTGGATGCTTTTAACCGAGGTCGAATCATTGGGAAGTTGGAGGAAGGCCGCAGTGTGACAAGTGTGGCTGCAGAGTTCGGAATTGCTAACAGCATCGTTTCACGACTTTGGAGACAATTTTAAACTACAGGAACAGCTATCCGGGGTTCAGTAGTGGTCGTCCACGAGGAACAACACCCGCAGATGACCGGTACATTGTCTTACAGGCCAGAAGAAACAGGCGGCAGACAGCGGGAGAAATCGCTAGACACATGACACAGGCGACTGGACGACCGATATCGCGTTTTACCGTGGCCAGAAGACTGCACGGTGGTGGTCTGTTTGCACGACGCCCTGTACGGTGTGTACCTTTAACGCCTGCCCATCGGAGAAGGCGTTCTCTGTGGTGCCGGGAACACCGGAATTGAGAGACAATGAATGGGGACGAGTACTCTTTACAGATGAGAGCAGATTCAGTTTTAGTAGCGATTCTCATCGCATACTCATCTGGAGAGAGCGGGGAAGCCGCAATCATCCCTCGAACATCATTGAAAGGGACAGGTATGGAGGTCGCGGTGTTCTCGTTTGGGGAGGCATCATGCTTGGTAGTCGTATAGACCTTCACATCTTCGACGCAGGTTCAGTCAACGGGACCCGTTATTGTAACGAGATTCTTCTTCCATATGTGCGTCTTTTTAGAGGCGCTATGGGTCTGCAGTTCCTTTTCATGGACGACAATGCACCCTGTCATCGTACAGTAGCTGCCGAACAGGTCTTAGAGAG
The DNA here is from genome assembly GCA_019973935.1 of Trichonephila clavipes. NCBI lineage: Eukaryota > Metazoa > Arthropoda > Arachnida > Araneae > Nephilidae > Trichonephila > Trichonephila clavipes. The sequence continues at coordinate 54,247 of BMAU01005090.1, read as the reverse complement.
TGAGGATATTGAACGTATGGATTGGCCGGCACGATCTCCAGATCTCAATCCCATCGAGCATGTATGGGATTTTCTAGGCAGACGCTTGGCAGCTCGTACCTCACTGCCAGTATCGATTCGGGAGCTTCGATTGGCGCTGCAAGACGAATGGGCAGCAATGCCTCAACAACTCATTGACACCCTCATTCTCAGCATGGGCAGACGCTGTGAAACCTGCCTAGCAGTCAGGGCAGATCATATCCCCTACTAAAGACCGGATGTTTCTTGCTGGACACCCATCACAGGGATGTTTCGGCCTTCAGTCGCATTGCGCTCCATGCTACTTTTTCAATACAGCTTCTTTTTATCCCTCTGATTTCTCTTTCAGTAAGTGTTGCTTACATTACACATGTCCTTACGTATTGGGGATCTTACGGTATTAATTGTGTTGATTTGGAAAGCTTTTGTACAAAGTTATATTGAAAAAACCGTCTCGTTCTTAATTTTTGCACACCAGTGTATATGCTTGCCAAGTTTCATGTCTACAGATGTAGTAGCTCAAAAACGGATACTTTTTTCACGCATAACTCCTTCGTAACTTTCCCTTGGAGTAAATGTCAGCGATTCTTGGCGAAATTCTACTCAATAAAAGAAATATGTGTGCCGGACATCAAGGCTGTAGATCTAATAGTTCCTGAGATCTAGTGATGTGTGAGCGAGTAACTTTTATTCTGTACAGTGAAAATCTTTTAACATGAAACTGAAGCTAATAAAAAAAATATTTTTCTTTATGAATGAATAGTTAATGTTTATTTACATCTCTTTCTAAAATAACCCGAAGTCTATTCACGACTGACCTCACCGTTCTGAACCTCGGTCAAGTAACGAAGATGTCACCTGAGCTAGCACCTCCTCTCCAAACCCCCTTTCCGCGGGAGGACTTTGAGCGACGTGATGGATTTAACGTGCATTAGCCCCTCTACACGGTGGGCCTTCGGAGGCATTAAGTCTAGACCACAAGTCTGTGACCGTAACCACTAGGTTACCCCACTGCTGTTTTCCTTGTGAAGGACATCAAGTTTGAAATATGTTTTTTCATCAATATTTTTGTTTAAAAAATAAAATCTCAACAGTAATAAAATAAGTAATAATATTTTTCATTGTATATAAATAATGTTATATTGTTAATATCGTTATTGTTAATATTGTTAATGTTAAATAATTATAATGTTAATATTGTTTTAATGGAATTTATATTGCATATAAATTACATTGAAACCATGTAAAACCATCCAGTTCGGTGCTCTGTTAGGCTTAGTTGAGTTCGGTGTTCTGTTAGGCTTAGCTGAGTTCGGAGTACTGTAAAGTTTAGTTGAGTAACAAATGTGTTTGTAGACGTAACACAGGAAAACAAAATTCGATTTCATGACAGGGAAAAGCAAAATGCTTCTACGAACAAGGCAGAACCTACTATTATACAGGTAAATATACCGTAAAATCCGGCGTATAACGCGCACCGGAGTATAACGCCCACACATACTTTGAAGATGCCGTTTTTAATTTTTATGTATATTCGCCGTATAATACGCACCCCCTTTTTTGCGAAAAAAATCTGAAATATTAGTACACATTGCTCTTACATTTTGAAGTCATTTATTCCATGTATTATCCCAAACTTCTCAAAAAATAGTTTACTTTTAGAGCAACAACTCTTTTAGTTCATAGGGCAAGTCATTTCTTTTAAATAAACATTACTTCGATACATGTAGAAATAATTTTTTTTTTACTCATCTCTTTTGTTATTTTTAAAGCTATCGTTTTTATACTCGGCGTATAACATGCACCCTTAAATTTCCATCTTATTTTTTGTGTTCAAAGTGCGCGTTATACGCCGGATTTTACGGTACATATATATATAAGAATTGTTATATACCTAACTTAAAAGATTTCACATGGCCATTCCTCAATGTCCTCACACACACAACATTTTTAAATACATTATCAAATAAACAACATTACACATTATCAAAATAAACAACTTAATACACTTCTTAATACATATTTTTATCATTTCGTGGAATCGTTATTTGTTTTCTTTAAACTACTTGTGTGTTTATTGTACATATTACAAATGAAAAAAATATGAAAATGAACATTTCACATAAAACATGAATATAGTTCTTTGATCTATAAACTCTATCGTATTCCAAGGTTAAATTATTTTGTATGCATTAATGAAAAAACCTCATAAATAACCACTTTTACGATTCAAATATACTCGAAATTAGAACTTCCATAAGACGTTCATTATGCAAAGTTTGGTAATTTAAGCCTAATACCCTAAAAAGCAAAGTTCTTTATATTTGATTGCTTCAACTCTTCATTTCGATTGGTGATCGTCCAGCTAGTAATTAGGAGGTCATATTTCACAGAGAACTCTTTGTGGAGGAGTCAAACCGAGAAGAGTTGTGAAGTCGCAACAGGACACAAAGAGAGCTAATCCCAAGGGATGAGAAATAATTAAAAAAGAACTGTAAAAATATATTTCGGTGCTCAAGAGGGTTTAATGCTTGTCAGTCATTCAGTGGATCGCATTTCTCATTAGAAGGGGTGTTTTTTTTGGAGATGGTTTGTACGAAAACTGGAGACTGTCGTTGACGCGTTGGACAAGCGGAACGGGCTCAGAATGTAAAAGACATGCTTTTTACTGTTTTTCTTTTCTTTGTAAATGATATTAGCTGTCAATTTGTGGCTTAGAAACATCTTTCAATGCATTTGTTGTTTTGTACGAACTCTAATATGGCAGTGAGGTATTTCTTACGTAAAATATCACGAAGTTATATTTAGATCAGTTGATGAATTGGTATGTAGATTTTTTTTTCGCTTTTTGTAAGCTATATCATCAGCCAATTCAATTTCTACTGTGTTTCATTGTACTGTCATCAAATCCTCGCTTAAGTATTCCCGTTCGGCATTCTTGAATATAAATGAGCCATATCAAATGGGGTTGTAATGCTATTTTTATGTATGGCTATGAAATTGATAACAGTACTTCTTCAACGAATGCTTCTCACTAAGGTTAAATGTATTTCTGAGAAGCAGTGTGACAGTTAATCTTTCAATGCTTTTGGCTCTATTATGTCATAACTAATCCCTTGAGTACCACTTGCGTATATGTACATCTCACTTAGGAAATGCGTTAACTATCCCGGAGACGTATATATACGTCTTTCAGAAGTACGATCCTTTCTTTGCAAAATTGTTCCGAAGGCTTTGGAATGCAATAAAATGACCTTGGCAAGGTTAGGGAAGGATTTATTTATTTCAGAAAAGGATTTGTGCTTAAATTTTTTTCTTTTCTTTTTACACTAATACACCGCGTGTACGCGCCTGTGTGAAAAATGGTGGCACAAGGGTGCGAAACACGTTATTTCTGATCGGTAGTTAATGGGTTAGAAAACTGGTTTTAAGGGGTTGGTGAATATTCAAGTGATGTGCGAATTGTACGAAATAATTTTTCCATGCATCGCCATGGTCATAGGTTCACTAAGTAGTTCTTACGGGTACCTTAATTTATTGAAGGGCTCATTGAGAAATTAAAATTAATTTTTGGATGAATGGGACACGTTAGGGAATCCATGTAGACTAAGAAATCAAGTTCTTCATTGTCTTGCTCGTTCTCATGCAGTTCAGTGAGCTCCTCAATTGTCAGCTCCCGATTGTGTAAATCCAGCGGTTCTTGAACGTCATCAATATCCACTTTTAAATGTATTTGCCTGGACAGATCGACAATTTTTTCAATCACATTTGCGATTTCCTCATTTTTTCAGCTAAACGGGAAGTGTGAGTAATCGAGTTGTGTACCGCTCAAAAGTCAAACGTAAGAGCCGAGGAATAAAAATAAATGTACGAATGATTGATTTAGATTGATTGATTGAATATAATTAACGTCGACGAAGCATCCACACTTCCACTCTGTAAATTAATAAGAAACATTTACTTGATGTCTTTTGGCGACGTTATTAAATTTATAAACCACGTTTTGAATTTGAGAGAAAAAAATGAAAAAATCCTAAAACGCTGGAAATATGATTGTAATTTTCCCGGTATTTAACAGTGGTTATAAATGTTCAATAAGATTAACTTTATAACACAGACCCCGCTCTTCCTAATCTAAAAGCTATCACATAAAGCATTAAACTTTATAGCACCAACGGGGGGACGTTTCAGCTATCGACAAAATTTAATGATTTAAAAAAATAACCGTGCAAAATACGCCATAATAAAAGAAATACTAACACTGATATAATTTATGCATCTGGTTCTTTAGTTTTAACATAAAATATTACTCGTTAAAAGAAAAACGAAACTCAGACCCTGGTTCGATACCCGTGACAATTAGCAGAAAGAAAAGGAAGACATGATTCACGGTTCAGCCAGGCAGCATAATAAATTTGCTAGTCATTTATTTGATTGACCTTCAAACTCTGGTAGGGTTTCTACCGCGTATTTGCCGCAAAAATTGTACGAGTTATACGATATTTGAAAGAATTGATTGATTTTCGAAGGATTATTTGGCTAAGATTTATTTTTACGTAAACATATAAAGCATAGTGAGAAACGTCATAATACTTTTTTAGAGTTCGTATTTTTTCGAATACACTTATAACCAGGCAGCGGTGGCATCTGTGATCTGATAAGGAAGTTGACGTATATTATTCATGCACGATGAACATGAATAAAAAAACTAAACTGAAATATGAAGCCATAAGTGTACCACAAGGTTCAGTTCGATTTGTCAAAAGAGAAGAAAAAGTTCAACTTGTTATTTGTTGATCACCAAAGGTGTTACGAGTTCGAATTAATGTTCTTCATTTAATGGTGTGGTAGTTATTTCCTCGTAACCATGGTTCAAAATTACGAGGTCCGTCTCTAAAAAAGCCCTCGTGTAGCTGAACAGTGCGACGTTAATATTCATCATCAGAATGCTCATTAAAACTACAATTACTTGAACAAAATTTTTGCCAGCAAGTAACATTTCTGTAATATTAGTGAAAAGTATCTTTGCTTTTCGTCCTTTTATTAAGGTCTATCCGCATTTTAGTTCTTTTATTGGACTTTTTCTTAAATCATCAAAGAAAGATTGAACATTCTTTGAGGTATATACCTCTTAATTAAATTATTCACTTTCCAACCACTCTGAGTAAAAATAATTATAAATAAATGATTTACTTGATGTCCCCGCACTAAAATAAGCCTTAGTATCGATGCGTGCCTGCTCCCGGGTTGAAACATTTTGAAGTCTTAACGCTTTAAATTTAAAAAGTAGCACAATTATTCTTCATAGGAATTTTATATTCTTTTTTCATTACTTAACATTAATTCTAAATGCTAATTCTGTGATTCTTAAACAGTTCTTTTAAACAGTTATTTACAATTATAATTTATCTAAAAAAATCATTTTACATTTTTGTATACAATGTCGTGCACGCAGTTTTACTCTCCTTACAGTTTAGATAAAGAATGTTATATTTTTTAAAAATTAACTCGTGCGAAGAGCCGGTGTTTCAGCCAGTATACGTTTAATGTATCAACTGAAGAAGCTCCTAAGTTTAATAATTATCAGTGACTTCCATGGGCTTGTCTTGTAGAGCAAAGTTTTTCAAAGAAAGGTTTAATATCAGATATTGACAATTATTTTTCTTTATTTAGCTGTTATATTTTGTCTTCAATGTTCTTTTTTCAAAATGGTTATAGTATACGAAGTGCTTTTGTTTTCAGTTTATGATTGAAAAAATCGCCAGTATTGAAAGTTTGAGAAACACTGGTGTACTATAAAAATAATTATAAAAGGATTGTGGGGTGACTAAATAACCCCGCAAGACCATTAGATTCTGCTAGGGTTAAAACATGTTAAGTAAATATTAAATCTTATCTATTATCTTTTTCTAATTTAGCAGATATCTAATTTTGTCTTCTAAGCAGCTACCGCATTTATGTTCAATTTAAAAATTAGAAAAGGAAAATAACAGACATAATAATTATCTATTATTTTATTTATTTTTTTGCTTAAAAGTACTTTTACTTATGTTACTAATTTGTAGATAATTAATTTTGTAGCTGCTCTTCATTATTATTGCTTCAGTTTTTTTAATGTATAAGGGGGCGCGATAAAAATTGTGATCGAAAAGGGGGCGTATAAAAGTTTGAGAAATAGGTACTTTTAGAATTAGATAATTAGCTCTATTTTTTTGGTTTATAGAAATATTATATATTATCTGGTTTAAGACATATGCCATGCTTGTTATTTCTGCTGTGAGCTGCATAGATCTTTAATATGTAACCTCTTGTGTGGCACGTGTTTTTTAATGTTAATTTAATTTTCTACAAATTTTTATTAAAGTAATTTTAATAATGCGAACTTATATTATGTCGATATTTTGGTTTTATAGGTTGATAATCTTATGAAAATAATAAACATTTGTATAAATTCTATGAAAAAAATTAAATTAATCATGTCGTCTAAGTAACCAAATAGTTTTTTATGGACAAAAACACCTTCCGTTATCTTGTGCTTGTTTATAAGGCGCACTGCTGCGCTAAATAGTTTTACTTCTCCCTCAATATCAAGCGGATTTTACGATGAATAAATTATTAAGCATACTTGCCTAATTTTTTATTGTTCTATAAAATGTTTCATTAAAATAAGTGTTTTGATTCTTTTATGTCTGATCCAAGTACTTTTCGAAAATCCTTACTGCGTTTTATAAATAGGAAATACAGCATGTGAGAGAATTAAATAACTCCTAGTCTTAAAAATTAGCTTTATTGAACACGTACAAATGCTTTTTAATCCACTTCAACATACTACCCTACCTTATCAATATGTAGCTGCATATGAGTTTTTCACTGTTCAAAACAGTGCTGCGGCTCTTTGGGTGTCTCCATCTTCAGTAAGTCTGCTGTTTTTACCTTCACCTCTTCTACAGACTAAAAATGTTCCCCTCAATGCATTTTTCTCTTTAAGAAAACAGATAGATGTCGTATGGTGCGAGATTTGGGGAGTGCGGTGGATGCTTGAGCACAATAATGAGTTTGTCCGCTAAGAACTGTTTTACAGAGAGCGCAATGTAGACTGAGGCGTTGTCTTGTTGCAAAATCCCCGTGATGTTGTTCCACGTGATCTTTCTTTTTTTCCTCACTCTGTCTCTAAATTTTCTCAGGACCTCAATGTAGTACTGCTGCTTTACCGATTGGCCTCGAGGGACCCATTCAGTCATGATGATGCCATTAATATCGAACAAAAATGAAGAACATCACCTGTTCCTGATTTCACACATCGACAAGATTGTTCATCACCTTCAGCATCCTCCCGATCTTCCAAAAATCGTTTGTGCCATTCAAAAATGTGTGTGACGTGCAATTATTTTCAAACACTCCATTGAAAATTCAAAACATTCAATTGAAATTTTTAAAAAAATTTAACGAGGAATTTCAAGTATATGCCCAGTTCGATTTTTAAATTTATCATGATCGCGGTACTTCGACACAGTAATGTCTTTCTAAAACAAGGACAAAAAAACAAACTGAAATAGATAGAGGGATGGAATAATGTGCCACCAGCACCGGAAATATCAAGGTTAACTATATTCCAGTGCTTCTCAAACCCCCCCTCCATATAATAACGATGTATTAAATTCAACAATACTATACTTTGACACAAAACCTACAGTACCACTTTAACCTTTAAAGTCCCCCAACGTATATAAACGTCTCGCTCAGCGAGTGTGTTAATTGCCCAGACGTATATATACGTCTTTCCGTAGTTATATCTTTTTTATGAACTGCTATCCATAAAACTATTCTGAAGGCTTTGGAAAACAAAAAAAAAAAAAAAATAGCCTTCACAGTGTTTGCGAAGGATTCATTTAGTTCAGAATGTCTTATTTATTCCTTTTCTAACCCCCCCCCCGCCCTCAACACACTACCTACGCTTACCTACGTCCTAAATGGTGCATTGGGGAGCGAATCCAGTAATTTTTAATCGGTATTTATGGGATTAATTACAAACCGTACAAATTATCAAGTGTTAATGTTGGCATATAATTTTATATATGATAAATCCATAAGGTCACTGGTAATTATTAAACTTGTCCTTTACTTAGTATTCTTAAGTTAATTACAAAATAGATTTTGCTCTACTAATACATTTATAAATGTATTTTAGTGTAAATGAGTATTTTATTTTTAATAATGTAGGGCTGCATTTATTTGTTTTCTTTCAGTAAGTTAACAATTTTTTAAAATAATCCTTTGTTTTCGATTTTTCAATAGGTTCGCACCCCCCTCGAAGGGTTATCTCGCCCCCCTAGGAGGGCAGTTTGAGAAACACTGCTATATTCCATTCCCACTCCTTCACACCAAACCTAAAGGCTAGGGCATGCGCACTCTGGAAATTTACGCCTTATATATTACTGCATTATTTTTGTGTTTGATTAAAATGTGGAATTTCTGTTCATGATGTAGGGCCTCGAAAGTTTTGTGCAGAGGACGGCAATCCTTTAGAGAGAAGAGCCAAGTTGAAAGGAAAATAAGGTAACTAAGGTATCAAAGAACCGTACGCGCATGAGCAGGAGGGCAAAGAAAGCCTCCGGTAGCAGCAGCTCAGTGATCTCAAGACTGCTGTACTCCAATTCCATTAATTTCGTGTATAATACTGTGAGGTACCTACCCTTGGATGCTCCATTTCTACGTTATCTAAGCGACCTGTATCTGTAGGTAGGAACGAAGAATCAGACATATTGTTTATCTTAATATCTGTTTATTAAGATCTTAACTTAATCACTATCACTATACAATGATAATAATAATTATAGAAAGCGAATCTGGAGGGAGAAGACGCAATTCGTATTACCAAATAATCGCGTAATTGACCACTATATCTAACTTTACAGATTACTGATAATCTCCTTAAATCACGTAGTTTCCTTATATCTTAAATGAAGACGCTTACCGCTAAATCCTTGGTAACAGCTACTCTCTTGGTCGCACTGACGTGGCTTTAATCCTTGTGGAATACTATTCATTTTTATCTTGAAGGCACAGGTACGGGTAGGTTAATTCTTGAACTTGTAATTTCCTCTAACTCTAACTTCAGCTATTCTAATCATAAACATAGATCTCATATAGCAACTTCACATAGCTACCCCGCGAACGCTAAACTTCTACTATTTATAAGATTCCTAATTTGCATACACACGTTCTTCTTCTGGAGTTGGTTGGAAAGAATTGCCATTCTGGCCCCAAAGAACCCCAAGAGGACATTAATGGAAATTGCGATGAAAGCCCGTCACAATACTTAAATCTGGGTTGGGCAGACTTTTCCAGGGCACTGGCTACTTCTAATTTTTTCAAGGTGTTGCCGTCCGCACTGTGTCGTAGGTGTAATAAGCTGAAAGAAAGTGTACAATACAGTCGGGCCTCCATTTTACAAATTTCTCTATTTAGCGAACTTTTTCTTGAAACCAAGAACATTTTCCTATTTTCTTCGTAAAATTACCTCCAAATAGCGAAGTTCGTCTTCTATTAACCGAAATGTTCTCTTATAATTCGATTCTTTCCCATGTTTTTTAAAATACCATATTTACTCGAATCTAAGCTGCTCTTTTTTTCTCAATGTTAATGCTACTTAAAATTGGGTGCGGCTTAGAATCGAAGGGGAAAAATTTGTTGGATGGGGTATTTACAGCAATTACAGCTTCATGCATGCATTTTAAAGTTTATAGTACTGATAAAATAACTAATTATTCATTTCTTATTAGCTTTCCTTTTAAATTTATTTTAATTTCGTAAAATTGGATAACGACAAGCCGTTTTAGACTATTTTTTAATTTTCACAAAATCTAGTTGAAAATTTAAGGCGTAGCTTAGAATCGATGGCGGACTCTATTCAAATTTTTACGATATTTCTGGAGACTTTCATAAGATGGAATGATTATTAGGTCTTAGTGAAGGCGGTCACCCCAAAATGTCTTGGCGGTCCACCAGTCGATCACGATCTACTTAATGCCCACCCCGGACTTAAATAAAGCTTTACATAAAGCAACAACTTTCATTCCTTCAGAAACTAAGAAGTTTCGAACACATTTTTTTTTATTTCTGTGACTGAATGCAAAAACAACCCATGCCAAAGTATCATAATGCTGGAATTAAGATTCATGCGTCGTGAAAAAGTGTTAATACAAATAATACACCGTTAAAACTTTATTTTGTAATTTCATGTTTACATTAATAATTAGAATTGACTTTGATTGTCCCTGCCTATAAGTCATTTCAACTCTTTTTATTAGCCTTTAAGAGAACTTGGTACTCCCAAAATCACAGACCTATCGTTTTTTTATTTTTCTTTAATCTTATTCTTTGCATTATTATCTTTCGATTGATATTTCACTTGTGCAGGTCGGAAAGTTAGAAGTTGAATAAAACTTCATTTGTAAACAAATTAGGCAATTCAGCCACACCCCCTTTTTAGAAAAAAAGCTAAAAAATGCGTTATGATAAAAAAAAATCTATTTCATAAATAGAAATAATAACTATAAAAAAGAATGTGTAGTATAAAAAGCAGAATATTTCCGAGGCAATACAATAATGTAATTTGTCTTCTTTGTGAAATGTGTGCATGTAAAATTTTTAAATTAAGGCATTTTATAGTAAAAATTTTATATAATTTCAGTTCTTCTTCCTGATATATTTTTCATACAAATGTAATACTTTAATAATATAAGAAGAAAAACAGCTAAAATTTCTGTCGTGACAGAAAAAAATTTTTTTTAACGTTTTTCTTGAATTTTCTTGTGCAATTAGTACTCTCTAAAAGTTGATCATTTATAAAAATGTGTGGGTTGAAAAAATATGAAAATGCAATTATTTTAAAGAAAAATGTATAACTAATATCTTAAAGTGGTATTTTAAATTTAATTAAGCTTATAATAATTATTTTTTCAGAATTATAAACTTTAAAGTGGTTTTTCTCAGTTTGTGTTTTTCGAAACCTTAGTGCAATCAAAATACTACTCCTTCAACAATTATTTACCAATCACTTCAATTTTTCCCTGCGTGTTAAAAATAAAGCATGTAATAAAATTATAGGGATCCGTTTTGCTATAAACCGAATACTTTTTTTTAAAAAAAATAAACTGTAAGACATGTTGACTTTTTCATTGATTTTTAGCCTGTATATCAACATTTTATTTTTTTTTCTCGAAAACGAATACAGTTATTCTAAAATCGATCCCTAAAGTTGCTTAGAACATCCATAAGAATATTATAAAAAAGTTTCAGGTGAAAAAATTAATTTTTACAAAAGGAGTAGGATTTTAAAATTTTCCCAATTTTCTTCGAAAAATTTAAATTTTTAAAATTGTGTGAATAAAATATATGAAAAATTTCAACTGGTATCATTTTCTTGAATAGAAACATTGTATAAAATGCTAAAATATATTTTTTAAATACGTAAATAAAGAAATTTGCTCAAAGGGTACCAGGTCCCTTTAAGCATGTCGCAACATACGGAAAGTGTTTTTGTCCTTCCTGTTGGGAACTTATCAGAGGCGTAGCTATATATACCGCCGTATCAACGATACGAGGCCCTTACATATGTAACTATAGTGTCACTCACAGGGCTTTCATTTCTAAAAAGTGCCCGAAGGAGTTTTGATACGGGGCCCATTCAGAACTAGCTACGCTAGTGAAACTTATGTGTACTTATGCTCAGGTTTAAAAGAAAGTGCTCCCCAATTCATTTATGCAAATACATGTATAAACGTTGCTGAAAATATTATGAGAAGTTTATGGCGGCTTTTCTACCAATAAATTAAACTGCTTCGGATTTAATTTCAGTATTTTCACTGATTCTCAATACACTTTGCCTATGAAAAGTAATTTAGTTCAGAAATCTTAAGCCATTCAAAGGTTTATTTTTAGACACAAGTAGGGTTAATCATTTCAAAAGATACTTATGTAAGAGAAAGAGAAAACACAAAGCGATATTTTTTATAGTAGATTAAATATTTTCTAAATAATTCATAGAGATACAAGTCCAAAGAGCCGGAACCATCTATACAAAGAGCCACAGTTTACCGACCCCTGGTCTAGTAGTTAAAGTCACGAACTCGTGGCCAACGGGTCGTAGGTTCGAGTCCCGGTGCCACTAAAGACCCGCCATGGAGAGGCTGGCTGAGGCACATTAAATCTATAGAGCTCAAAGTTTTACCGTTGGCGTGATGTCGTAGTTTGAAAGGGGGTGTACAAGCCCAGATGTCGTCCTCGTCACTAGTCCAAGGCTCAGAATTACGTGGTTCGCTGCCTTCATGTTTCTCCATACTGCGACGACAATATTAGGGATGGCGATCCGAGATCGATTAATCGAAAAATAAATTTCTCACGCCAAAAAAAATCGATTTTTTAAATCATTATGTAGGACTGAATTGATTCAATGAATCGATATTTCATCCTAGAAAATCGAGATTCGATTTTTTCTGTTTTGGTAAAAACCATAAACTTATTTACAATTACATAGTTGAATACACTATCTTTAAAACCTGTTACATTACGGTGTTGGCGGTTAAAATATTAATTTACTGACAAGAACAAAAAAAAAAAAACTGTATTTATCATCACGTTCACTCAATAACCGTGATGTATCCGAGTGCCGTGGGATCATCTGTTCCTTGTGAGCGCCCTTTTTCGATTACCGGTAACATCGCAAGTGATGAGCGGAACCGCTTGGATTTGTTGTTTTTAAAAAGCTGAGATGCTAAACATTGGGAACTATAAGCTATATTATCTATTTTCTAAACTTTTTAATGTAACAAATGCATTTAGAAAATAAATGTCTTCTTTTATACCTGATATTTTGATATGGTAATAAAAATAATTGTAACTGTCACGAAATCCCTGAACTAAAAAAATTCCCTGATTTTACTGATAAGAGATAATTTATTATGGTATTTCTTGTTTTTCATAAAATGGATTCACATTTACATTGTAAATGCAGACTTGGTAAAAAATCGATTTTTTAGAAGTCGGATCTTTTAGACCTTGATTTTTTTGTGAATCGATTCATCAGGTTACGATTCGAATCGATTTAAAAATCGATTTTTTTCGGAAAGAATCGCCGTCCCTAGTCAATATAAATTTCAGATAACGTCTAATTGTTTCGATAAACCAACAAGTAATTAATTGTTAACCACATTTCTGGGATATTTTTTAATTTTATTTAATTTGAACGTGAACAGCGTTTTTTCCATCAAGTTCTGATGTTATCACTGAAGAACACCACGTAGACGGACGTTTGACCATTAAATCTGACTTAACATCCTCACGTTATCGTGGTGTGGTAATTTAGAGAGATGTATCACACCTCGGCACTTGATCTAGATTCAAAATTATCGAGTTCGTTGCCAATAGTCTTCGTGTAGTTTCAAAGTGCAATAGTACTCACAAATTAAAATCAATAAAATCCAATCTATTAACAGATTTTTTTGAGTAAAAAACCTCAAGATCATAGAGGGCTTTCTGCAATTTTTGTCTTGGTTTAGCTAAGAAAGGACTGATCTCATAAACGACGAATAAATATAAAAAGGGTGAATTTTTATACTAGATTAATAATGAATGACCCAGTAATCCGCGTAAACATGTGTGCAAAGCGTATAATTTTCGGATAAAATAATTGATTGATTGCTTATTGTGTAGAACTTTGAAATTCTGCGAGAGTGTCTCTTGGTGCATCTTGTAATTTGCGCCACATCTAATAGTTTAAACTAAAATTGTAAAAAAAAGGAAAATTCATTAAAATCCTGAAGCAATATTAAACACCAAAATTGTTTTTTATGCTTGATATAGGCTCAATCTTGTCAGGAACATTAAAACTTTTAACCACTTTGATTAAAACTTATTCTTTTTTTATTTAAAAATGTATAATCGTATATACAATGCCAATCTGTCACCTCTTGTATTGTATCGTTACTAATTTTTTGAGTAATGAGTACTTAAAATAGTGTAAATAATTTATATCTGGATGTGAAATACATTAATATTACTCTCTGTTGAACTTAATTTTTGCTAAAATTGTAATATTCTCAAGCAACGCCGTTACTTACATTATAATGGCTATTCAATGGAAACGGCAAAATCTTGGTCATACAGTCAAGTTGGCATCATTTTTGGTGACCATGTAGGCGAGTTTGTGACCCTATGGATCCTTCTGGAATTTATTGGAGAAATCTACTAATATCACGATCTATGACGTAAGCGGATCTTTCCCGAAAGATCCGCGAGGCTTGTAAATAGGGAGTCGCTCGCCGAAACAGAGTAGTCCAGTTTTGACTGTTGAAGAGCAGTATTGATTTGACCGTGAAGAGTCGGCCTGCGATTAGTGATTACTTCGGCTGTAGAACAGGACGAGCGAGTGCTTGTGAATAATCTTTAACATACTTGTATTTTAGACACTGATAGTTGTGTCTGAACGCATTAGAAGATGTAAATGCTTTCCGAGATTTATTCTGCGAATATAGTGCTGTATTTCAAGGATTGTTTTTCGACAAAAAATTTCCATTGCTCCTGAAGAACTGTCCTACTCTTCGCGACTGGTTGCATAAAGGCCTCGAACCTCGATCTACTTAACAGTATGTTTGTGAGTTTTTTTATTGGTTGGCGTGATTTCTGAAAGCGTTCTTCAGTCAATGGCGTAACGTACACTCCCACCCACATCGAGGGGGAGGGCAGATTCTGGGGGATCAGAGCCTGAAGTCATGGTTTTGCGATCCCTTGAAAGATCCGGCTTGGGGTCCCAAACCTGACTTTGTAGAAGGGCCCTAACATTCTCCGTTACACCACTGACTTCAGTCATATATCTGAATATTAATTGATTCTAAAATTAAATGTACTGGCATCTATAGACAATATGAAATTAGCACAGTAAATAAACTGCAAGTATTTCATTTAACTTTGTAAATTTTGCCCCACGACGACCAATGTGGTGTGGGAGATTCGGAAAAAAGACTAGCCATATTCACAATAACTACAATTTACTCTCAGATAAGAACAACAACAACACAAATTCAATTAACCAAGTTTAGAGATGCACCTAAATTCCAAATATGGAGAGCAATTAACGAGGTAGGCGAGATACGAGAAGACTTTAAATAATCAGATAACTTATGTCTAGGAAATAGCTTCCAATTCTTAGCTACCCAATCTACTTTGATTCCTAGTTGACAAATCGTCGACTTTAATATTAGAACAATCAGCTACGAAAATTCCACGCTCACTTCACATTTAAATAATTACTGCTACCCGTTAGCAGTCTAACCTATCTCAATTTTCTAATCTGTGAAAGCTTAAACTTTATACACAAGTCTTAATTTGCATGGTCACATCGTCTTCTTCGGGAGGAAGCTTTATAATATAATAATTTTTAAAGACCAGTGGCGCACACAAAGGGGGAGGGTCCTTGGGGTCCGGACTCCCCCGCCAAAGCACCTGTTTTTTTCCCGATTGATTATAATTCTAAGTATATAATACGTAAAATTTAATTAAATATTTGTTATTAATGATTAATTTTATTAATTAATGCTAATTATTTATTAAATAATTAGTTTTTTACGAAAATTGCCAAAATCAAAAGGAGCACGATACAAGAATAGTGAACTTTCGACGCTGGACCCCCTCCCCCTTGAAAAATTCCTGTGTATATATTTATTATTTTTTATATCGAATGTGATCTATTAAAAAGGTGCAGCCCGCCGGCATCCTCCCCTCCCACAATGCCACCCACGAGCAAAAAACAGGTTGCCCGCTCCTGATTTAGATATATGATTCACTGTAACGGATCATAAATGACATCGTAAATGGGATATCAACTTCCGTTAAGTATCTTTTGTATTACATAAAAAAATAATAAAGGAATCGCGTAAAATTAGAATTATCCTATCTTGGGAATTGCCGTGTATCAGTTTGTACTGTAATCTGAGAAATATACAATAGATTTCTTTTTCCTCCATGTCGTTCCAAAACATTATACTCAGCGCCGCAAAATATGTGGGACAAGACAAATCCAGAGAATAGTCGCGATACATATTTGAGAGATAAATAAAAAAGGAATCGCGGTCCCATGTGCAATTGACAACTAAACGAGTTTCGTTCGTCGTCTAGAGAAAAGACATTTCTCTCTCTCTCTTCCCCCCTTCTTTTGGAGAGGGGAAAGTGCTTCTGGTAAAAATATCAGCGGGAGACAAATTCTCAAGAAAGATGTTTGATTAGAAATTGTCTGGGAATCTTGTGTAAAGCTTTGAGTGTTTGTTGCAGAGGGGGAAAAAAAAAATTCAATCTTTTTTTTTTCCACTTCAGGCAAGAAATAAAATGCTTAAGCTTTACTTTTCCAAGTGTTTAAGTAAAAAGTTATTTAAGATTCCAGTTTTTGCAAAAATATTGTTAAAAAAAATGTCTTTTTCTTCTTCTTTTAAATTGAAATTTGGCAAAAAATGAATATACAGTGAAAATCGGTATATATGAATCTGAGGGGGACTAAAATATTTTTTCGTGATAAAGGATATTACAAAAAAACACGTAATTAACAAGATTAAGTTTATTGGAGTAAATTTTATTTGCATAGATACATACATATGCATGTATTTAATAAAAATCAATGAAATTATTTCACAAAAAACTTAATGAAATTTAATGCAATATGTTCAAGTTTTTTTAAAATCAAACCCTTTATTGAGAATTTAGAAAAAATAATCTGACATTTTCCCTTTGCATTTTCTTTTTTAGTAACAAATTGTTCGAAATCGTCCATTTTGTTATTTATTTTACAATTGGAATGTGCGTCTAAATAACTACAAAAACAAAGTATTCAAACAAGTAAAACGCAGAATATGTAATGCGATTGCATTTAATTTCAGTAGACTTAGACTTCGATAAATTGTGGGGAAATAAGTAGTATAAAAAAAATTTTTAAGTCAATTCCTACTTAGATGCACAAAGAAAAATTTTATTTTAGTTAATTTTTATTAAATAGTTACAATTAATATAAATATGTATATACATTTGACAGAACCACAACATTAAGTGGAAATTAATTTTTATTAATTATCATTAAAATATCGTATTGTCATCCAAAACAATCGTGTCTATAAAATTTCATTTCAACTGAATGCTTTAAAACGTGAGTTTTGACAGAAGTCATCAACGTGGCTGTATTTGTTATTCTTTAAATAATTAGTTTTAATCAATTAATTTTTATTAATTATGATTAAATTACTGTGTTGTCATCCAAAATAATCATGTATATAAAATTTGAGCTCAATGGAGCGCTTTAAAATGTATTTTATTAACGATTGAAAATTCCACCAAGATAAATAAATATGTAGAGAGTGTGACCTATATAATAGTAGGAATTAAAAAAAGAAGCCCATATCCCAGTTACTAAATATAATGTATGGGTAGGTGGGGGTAGGTGACACTTGGATCACAAATTAATATTACTAATGAATATATTATATTAAAAAATTAGGTTAGAATTTTTTACAATACTTTTTCTTAATTGGTTTACATAAAGTGCGTATAACATGTTGATCTACTTTAAATATTATTTTGCGACACATATTCTTTAAAGTATGTGAGTTGAATGGGGTTCCACGAAAATACCTTCAAGTTCAAGGGGTTTCATGAGTTGAATAGATTTGAAAACCTCTAGTGTAAACCGAAATTTCGTCTTTACCGTTTTCGCGTTAAACGGATTTCCCTGTACTTGGAAATGAACATGTTTGCCCACAAGTATATAACTATTTTTTTAAAATCCTTAGTTATTTTTAATCATGGCTTAAGATAATTGAAATTAATTATAAAATTTGAACTTCGTCAGATAATTGGCAGTGGTAGCCTAGTGGTCATGGTTAGGATTCGTGGCCGGCATCGTCGAGTCCTGGTTCCAATGAACACTTCCAGGCTGGGACGTCTTAACACATGGACCAACTGGGTCAGGGGTTCGGGCTTCCTTCACAATGGGAGCCCCGTCTCGCTCTCCACTCAGCCATAATGAGAAAATGATTTGAATAATTTCAACAGTCTAATGCTTTTTCCCAGTGGCGTACCGTGCACCCCCTAAACAGCCGCATCGTGGGGTTGCGCTAGATCAGGGGTGTCCAACACGCGGCCCGCCAGTACGTAAATTGCGGTCCACCAACTCTTTTTGAAAATTTTTTTAATAACAGATTTTTAAAGTTTTTTCATTTTGAAGTTTATTTTTGAAGGGAAATTTATATAAATACAATGTATATATATTTGCCTGTTACCTGTTCTTGTTTTAAAATAAATCCTTTTTGATTATAGGAATGCCCTTTAGATTAAAATGGATTTATATTTTATCAAAGAGTTACATTTGAAATTTACTATAGTAAATTACTTTTTTTAATAAATTTCGAATTGCATTATGCATATCCTTTACTATGGATGGTACATAATTCTCTGTGTGGGCGACTTTCGTTTCTCCTCCTCCTTTTCTGTTTGGAGCAAGAGACAGTCAGAGATGTTTTTTAAAGTTTTAAAAAAATATTCAGAACGTTTAAGATAAAGGACAATGTACACTTAATCGTTTGTGAATGACAGCACTATCAAATTTCTACAATGAGTAACGACAGATCAATTCAAAAGGAACACCGTAGTTTTCAAGAAAATGGCAACACACACTGTAATATTCTAAACATTATTTGATCATTGCATTATTATATTATATGAACATTATATTATTTTTGTCTGGGGGGTATACATGAAAAATAATGAAAACAATAATAATGATTCATTCTGTTTTAAATTTTCACTCCAATAAATGTTTTTTTTTGTTTCCAAATCTGATAAAGAGTGTTTTTTTCCAGGTATAGAAGTTTAAGTTGGCATTACTTTCCAAGATGGCGACCGATTTAACAGCTGTCAAGTGATTTATTCTCAATTTGGTTTGGCAATTCATCAAAACGATCATCAAGCAAGGCGTAGATTCGTCGAATGGGCCCCAAACGAGATTGCCGTTGTTCCCGATTTTCATAAGCGAATTTTGTTTAGCGATGAAGCGCACTTCTGGTTGAATGGCTACGTCAACAAACAAAACTGCCGCATTTGGAGTGAAGCTAATCCACAAGTGTATGTCGAAACACCGTTACATCCAGAAAAACTGACTGTTTGGTGCGCTTTATGGGCTGGTGGAATCCTTCTTCAAAAACGATGAAGGCCACAACGTTACAGTCAATGGTGATCGGTATAGAGCAGGGGTGGCGAACCTTTTTTAATAAACGTGCCATTTTTTCTTTAAGAAATGTTTAAGGAGGTAGAGATGTGCTGTCAAATAATTTTGATTATTGAGAAAGTAATAAAATCAGATACTAACAACTGAAAACTCTCTATTTACAAAGAAAAAAATATATTTAGCACTGTATAGTTGTATATGTTTTATTTATAACTGTAATTTAAATTAAAGTAACATTAGTGTGAATTTTGTTGTGGTAGTTTGGATGACAAATAACTTGTATAGGATTGTAAGATGTTACTTTTAGCAGTATGCAAAGTGAATTGAACCATCTTCCAAACGGTTTCTAAGTGAGTCTTAATTGTTATTCATCTATGAAAATAATGACTCGTAGGCATAGGTAGAAGAAAATATGGTTAAAATAGCATGAGCCAGAGTTTCTTCAAATAGCTAAATGTATCTGGAATCAAATTCCATGCTGCCAAAATTTCATTTCTCGCATTCTTATTTATATTGCTTGTTAATCTTTCTGTTTTAATCAATTTCAACTTTTTCCTTTTTCCAAAAATTTTTGAATCCATATTGAACTAGACTGGAAATAAATTTACAACCTATAGAATTGTGACAAATTCAGTTTATTAACTGAAGTCACATCAAAGTACATAAAAAAAGCTTGAACGCTTCCGATAACTCTTTGAACTGAGAAAATCTCATTGAAAACTGCAACCGATCACTCACGTTTTTCGTAACACTTCATACTGAACTTTGTTATTTTGAATTAAAATGTAAACCGTTTTGATCGGTGGCGTGCCCAAAATATTGTGTCGCGTGCCATCAATGACACGCGTGCCAATGGTTAGCCACCCCTGGTATAGAGCCATGATTACTAACTGTTTCATTCCTGAATTGAACAATCATCATGTCCAGGAGCTGTGGTTCCAACAAGACGGCGCAGCATGTCACACAGCTCGTGCCACAATCGATTGATTGAAAGACACGTTTGGTGACCGCCTAATTTCACGTTTTGGATCTGTGAATTGGCCTCCAAGATCTTGTGATTTAACACCGCTAGACTATTTTCTGTGGGGCTATGTAAAGTTATTGGTCTATGCGGATAAGCCACAAACGCTTGACCATTTGGAAGACGACATTCGCCGTGTTATTGCCGATATACGGCCACAAATGTTGGAAAAAGTCATCAAAAATTGGACATCCAGATTGGACTACATCCGAGCTAGCCGTGGCAGTCATATGTCAGAAATCATATTTAAAATGTAATGCCACAAGATTATCTTTCGAATAAAAAAAAATTCATGTCAATCGAATAATACATCGTTGTTTTATTGCAATTTAAAGTTCTATACCTCTCAAAAAACACCCTTTATAAAGGTACATATTTTTATGTGCGGCCTACCAGATTATAATGTTTTTCCGAAGTTGCCCGCAAGGTCATTTGGGTTGGGCACCCCTGCCCTAGATTATAAGGAGCCAAAATCCTGACTGATGCAACACATGTATTTAACCAATTTGTAAAATATTAAAGAAAAAATCTAACATTTCAGGAGGGCTCTAATACACTGCTTTTTTCGGTCGGATTTACCGAAAAACTGGAAATATCGGACAATATGTCAACTGGCTACATGTGATGATCGTCGTACATGTATAGTCATAGGTCCTATGACACCTAAATCATGCTCATTTACTTGTTTCGGGTTATTGTTTGTACGAGTATTTGACAACGTATGCCATACTGTCTAATTTAACAGTCATATGTAGGGCCTACATTTGTATAGGGGAGCAAGGCCTCATATAACCTTAACATATTCCAGGAACTTATGAACTCTAAAACAGTAGTGGCACATTGGTGAGGTGTGGAAGGAGAATGACGTGTCACCTGAGGCGACATCCGCGGCACTTGACCGTGGTTGAAAATTAAGAGGTCCGTAGCCAATTGCCCTCGCATTGCTTTAGATTGAGCTTAATGGTCTTACACTGCGGCTAACACAGCTTTTTTCGTGAGGTGCCGTTTTTCAAATATTCCTTTTCCCACACCAGAAATAACAGGAACTATCTCTGGTTAAATCTAACTATGTTGAGTAAGAAAGTAAAGCAACATGAGAGTTATTTGTGACAGATCTTATAATTTTGAACCTCGATGGCACCCAACCAAGCCAACATTAGATTTTGAGCCACGAAAAATTTATCGAGCATCAACCCCATTACACAAAGGGTCTTCAAGCGGCACTAAGACTGAAGGACTAGGATACTAGAACGCGTTAAAAATCCTTAAGGCATGCGACTACGTACGGAACCGTGATTTTAAAAAAGAGCATAAGGAGATAATTTTCATGATATTTAGTGTCACTTAGATTAGAATACATATATAAAATTGTTTTAAGGACACATTTTGACAAAATTTTTTTATTTAAATACAATATTTTGGCAAAAAAGTAACTTAGAATAACATTTATTCAAATTGTTCTCCTTTTATGAGAAATGCTTCTAAAATAATAATATATTGCTTAGATAAAGTAAAGATTTCTCTTCAGAGAGTCTGAACTATTTTTTTTAAAAAAATTCACATTATTTTCAGAGTTACCACCAACTGAAATAATTATCGGTGTTTTTTTCTTAAAATTTCTCCCCTCTGTTGTCGTAAAACATGGATAAACCCACTTCTAAGTTATATATTTCAAAGATTCTAGTTGAGCCTCCGTACAGAGGTCTGGGCTATATACAGGCAAAACATTATTATAATGGAAGCATTTTTCACAAAAGGGGAATATTTTAAAAATGAGTCATTCATTCTATGTTCATTTTTTGTCAAAGTATTGTACTTAAATAATTTTTTAATGTAATACTATTCTTAAAACAAGTTTATATACATTTTCTAATCTAAGTGAAACTAAATATCATAAATATTATCCAGTTCTACGCTTTTGCAAAATCAGGGTTCCGAAAGTAGTCGGATACATTTAGTGGTATGAGTGGGTGAGGTATACTAACATCAGACTACAAAGCATTACAAAGGCTATTTGCGACGGACCTCGGTCACTTTATGCGGTGCTGTGTGGAAGTTAAATAAATGAAGTGATAGTTGAGTAATTGTTATAATTTTACTCAGCCCAAAGCAATCGCATTACCTTCAAGAAAACTGTATAATTTTTTTTCTTTTTTCTTTCAATTTGTATAATAATAAGTGTAGCTAATAAAATAAACTAGCTGGAATTAATCCAGGAATTTTTTTTTTTCATTTACATTACAAGTAGTCTTAGATATATATATATATTTTAACTCTTGAGATCACACAGTCACAGATTCGTGGGAGGCATTGTCGAGTACTCATGCCACTGAAGGTCCGTCGTGTAGAGGGGCTGATGAACTTTAAATATATTTGACTTAAAGTCCTCTCGTTATGGTATTGTACAGAAGTTAGGAGAATAGGGTACCAGGACAGATTTCGTCCTCGTCACTTTGCCACAGTTCAAAACGACGCGTTTCGTTGCCAATATATGGCCTTTGTGTCTATTACACCTAGATATTCTTTAAAGAAACTATGGGCGGATCAAACCCCCTCGTACTAATATTCAACTTGTTGTTTGTCTTCATATAAGCCTAACACTAATTAGTTCTAATATTTTTGTGGTATGATATATCGTGCTTCCCTTTTCCTTTCTAACTGTTCGGGATTTACGATTGTTTTCGGTCAATGTTAAAGAATAAGACTCGAATTTGAAACATTTTTTCAGCTAGTTTTCAGTTTTAACTACCAAATAAAAGTTACGCTATTAGCTTGCCAAAGCCAATCGTTTTCCACGTAGGCGAGCCTGTAAGATATATTGGGGGAGGGGGTAGATCTAATAAAGAAGGAAATAATTTGAAATAAGTAAATCCTTCGCAAACATTGTCAAGGTCATTTTATTGCGTTCCAAAAGCTTCGGAAAAATTTTATGAGTAACAGTGCACAGAAAAGATTGTACTTCGGAAAGACGTATATTTACGCCAGAGGAAATTAAAGCTTTGGCTGAGCGAGACGTTTATATAGGCCGGTGGCATTTTAAAGGTTAAAGTCGTATCGTAGTTTTGTCATCAAAGTCATGAATTCAATACACTGTTATTGTATGAGGGGGCGATGGAAATTATGATTGAATATTGGGACGCGAATATTGAAACTTTGAGAAGCACTGGTCTAAAGAATTGGATTTTATCGAAATAATCTAATTAGTTGTTTAACGGTTTTTATAGACTCTAGAGCAGTGCTTCTAAAACTTTCTATACTTGCGACCCAATTTTCAATCATAATTTTCATCGCGCCCCCCTCAAAACAATAACAATATAATCGAATTCAATAATATAATTTGACGTAAAGCTACATATCGACTTTAATTATAAATAATCATTATACTTGTCTTGATAATTTGTAATTTAGCTTAAAATTACAAATTATCAAGACAAGTATTAAATATTCTATATAATTTTATGGCAAGCCCATGGGGTCAGTGGTGATTATTAAACTTGTTCTTAACTCAGTATTGATAAATTAATTATGAAATATATTGTACAGTGCTGATACATTTATAAGTGTATTATATCAATGTAAATGTGTATTTTACTTTTTATTATGTCGAAATGCATTTTGTGTTTTGCTTCCTTTTAGTAAACTGAAATTTTTTTATTCTATTGTTTTTGACTTTTCGATATACTTGCACCCCCCTTTTAAGGTTATCACCCCCCAAGGGGGACGCGCCCCACAGTTTGAGAAACACTGCTCTAGAGCAGCGTTTCTCAAACTGTGGTGTGCGCCTCCATAGTGGGGGAATAACTCCACGAGGGGGGCGCGAGCATATTGAAAAGTCAAAAACAAAAGATTATTTAAAAGTTTTACTAATTTACTAAAAGTAAACAAACGAAATACATTCTGACATAGTAAAAAAATACACTTTTACACAGATATAATACACTTATAAATGTATCAGTACTGTACATTGTATTTAATAATTAATTTAACAATATTAACTTAAGAGCAAGTTTTTGATAACTGCCAGTGATCCCATGTGCTTATATTAACACTTATCTTGATAGTTGGTACTGTTTACAATTAGTCCCTAAATTGCCGATTAAAAGTTAGAAGATTCGCTTCTCAATGCCACCGTTTTCCGCGTAGATCCGCGTATGGTATGTTTTCTTGGGTGAAGGGGGAAGAAAAGGAAAAAATAAGCACAAATCCTCTGAAACAAGTAAACCCTTCGCAAACACCGCCAAGGTCCTTTTGTCGCATTTCAAAGCTCTCGGAATAATTTTATGCATAACAGATGCATAAAGATCGTAAGTAAAGACGTATATATACGTCCAGGAACTTAAAGCTTCGGCTGAGCGAGACGATTATTTAACCGGTTAAAAGTAGTGTTATAGTTTTAGCGTCAAAGTATAGTATTATTGAATTCAATACATTGTTATTATGCGAAGGAGGCGGGAGGAAAATTATGATTGAATCTTGGGTCGCGAATATTTCAAGTTTGAGAAGCACTGCTCTTAAGGGTTTGTGTAAAAGCACATACTTATACTCTTGATCTTGGTTTTATTTTGAATTTCGTGCAAAGTTCTATATTTTTCTGCATATGGATTTTCATTCATAACTGGCTGTAAAATTTGCATACATCGTCACATTTAAATATTTCTCACTTTCATGCAAAGCCTCACCACCCCATCAAATTTGTCCTAACTATGGCTTTACTCCATTTCTGTAAGAAAGATGTGGTTGCTTTGTGTCACCTGATCGATAGTAACATCAGATCAAGGTCTACGAAATCTATCGCGGCTAAGAGCTAGATTTTTACGCCGGTCTCGTTAGCCTTAGCTTTGAGCACCACACAGGTGATAGTACAATTTGGCTCGGTTCTACCCCAAATTCTAGGAAGAACATTCTAGGGGTGGTCAGAGGTTTCCCACCTCTCTTTCTCTTCCACCAATCTTACGAGAGGACTTGCGTCTCGACGGCTACTTAGAGTACCCCCACGCCGCAAAGGCACTATATATTTACAAACATCCATGCCTTCTACGGGATTCGAACCCAGACTCTACGACACCGAAGTCAGCGTCACTAACCACTATACTGGATGGGAGGCTGTAGTGTAATTGCTTTTATTAACTATACCTTATATACAAATAAATTTATTACAGCATCAGGAAAATTTTTATATATATATATATATATATATATGTATGTATTTCAAATACATTTAAAACTTGTAGTGAATGACACTTGATGTTAATACACTTTTTTTCAAACATTAATTCATCAATTAAATTTCATGAATGAATAAATATTAACAAACAAAAATAATAGTCCAATACCATATGTAAAAATGAAAATTGTTCGTTGTGTTCCTGTATCGCAATGGATAGCGCGTTGTACTTCCAATCCAAATGTCACCTGGGATGATCTATTTTTTTGAGTTTGTGATTTCTTTTGTGATTTACTATTTTGTTGGAGTAATTAAAATTAATGAATGAATAAATAGTAATAAAAACAAAAGTAATAGTTCAACATCCTATATAGAAAGGAAAAGGGAAAATTGCAAGGAAAATCACTTTCTATTTTGTAACTTAATAGTGTGATTCTGTCATATGTATATACATATTTATATTAACTATTTAATAAAAAGTAACTAAAATAAAATTTTTCTTATTGAACTAAGTAGGAATTGACTTTCAATTTTTTTTATATTACTTGTTTTAAAGAAAATTAATACGTTATAACTTTTCGGACTAAATTTAAAACTGATTCGCCGCTAAATGATGACTTAATAGTAATAACTCTCTCCTCTGATTTCTAAAGAGAACTCTTGATTACTAGTGTCATTGTACAGCCAAAATTACTGTTCTACACACCAAATTAGGTATTCCTTCGGCCGAATCTCACAACTGGTTACATAATATATTTGGGCTGCCCCTTTAAGATACTGCATCCAGCTTTCTCGTGGCTCATCAGCCCCTCAAACAATACTGCCCAATCGGAATTCTCGAACCACCGGCTAAGCATTTATCGAACGGAACCATTCAGATCAATCGGAGCCTGGATTCCTGTGATCAACAAAGGGGCCGCCCCCTCAAATTCGCTCAGGGCCAAAGGAAATGTGCTTTCAGTGTTCGGCGCTTAAAAAGACAATGGGTCCTAATGAAGGCTTAAGTAATGGTCATTATGCAGAGTTTTTAAGATGAATACGTTTGTAACGAGTCACATACAATGCAAGAGTATTGTTCCTTCTATTTAGTAAATTATTTATATTTTGAGGATACTTAAGTATGGATTTTATATATCCACAGAGCAGTTGATGTAAATATCGATCCAAATAATCATGCTAGCCGCCCATCTGGTATATTGGTTAGTGGACTGTGGTGCCGTAGGGTATGGGTTCGAATCCAGGGTAAGACATGGGTGCTTGTGTTGTAATCCTTCTTTTGTTTGTGATGTGTGCTTCACGCTTACTTCTATGTAAGCTCCTGCGTGATACTTTGTGGTGCACGGGGTTATAAATGTTCTCAATAAAAAAAAATAATAATAAAGATTGTGTGTGCTCTGACCACACACGATAGAAGGGATAACTTCAAATTTTGTAATGTTATTTCAGGGATTAGTTAGTTGAATAAAAACAGCAAGGGGATATTAGTATTGTCATATAAAATAATTTATTCACATATGTCTGTACTCATAAAGTAATATTTTTTGCGAAATATACAATCCTATTTGTGAATTGATTTCATTCTAAGAAGGAAACAATAGGTTTATGGAAGCTGAAATAGGACTTTAGATTCAAAATTATTTAAGTATGTAAAAAAAAAAAAAAACTCCGTCAAGCGTTGTTTCGTACTTTTTCGCTTTCATTTGGATCATTTGACAAAATAAAATTGAATTTTGATTAAAAAAAATAATTAACGCTTTGATTTGTCTTTTTAAAAATCTACATTAAAATCCCCACCTAATATAATAGGCAATTTATTCAGAAAAGTTGATCCGGCTTCAGTGTAGGCAAATAAATTTTTGTGAATGAATTCGATAATTTTCTCTACTCTTTGATTGGGTGAAATATAAATAGCCACCATTAGAATTCTTAGTCCATTTTCTGTTCTACATTTTGCTGCACAAATTTCTCCGATACATGACTCATTAGACCCAAATGACTCAGTAGTATTGTTACGATTCGGCAGTACTGTTACCATTGTTACGAGCGTTACAAACCCGAGCGTAACAATGCTTGGCTTTTTAAAACGCACCATTCAAGTTCACTCTCCTGCAAAACGCGCCTAAAGAAGTTATCACTTCAAAAATAATCAGGCTACGAAACTGTTTCCTTTGAAATAGGGTAGGGCTACAGTAGCCTACAGGTTACGGCCACGAACGTGTGGCCGGCGTGTCGCTGGTTCAAGTCCTGGTGCCATTGAAGATCCGTCACGTAGAGGGAGCTGATGCACGTTGAGTCTGTTGAGTTCAAAATACACCTGTTGGTGCGGTGTGGTAATTTGAAGAGGGTGTGGAAGCTAAGGTGTTGTCTAATGTAAAAGCTTCAAAGAAATAGAAGCCATTGAAGAGGAGCAGCATTTATTATCAGTCTATCTTCGATAGTTTTTACATTTGCCCCAAATTAAGGGAAATTATAACATTCCTCAAATACTAAAAAAAGGCAAAACAACCTTGGGTCATTGAACTTTAAAATTAGAAGCGTAAAAATACAGGGCACGTGATCTAAACAGATTGACCAATAATGTTAGGAAAAGGGAGATAAAAGGTATGATAAATGTGTATTTTAGCGTGTGTGTGATTCATAGTCTCACAAACTTAGGCACAAAACGACGCTACTGACAGCCTCTTTTCGACTAAATGAGTACTTTTGAAAGAGCTCATTGATCCAAATTGAGTTGACACTTAGGTCCAAATAAATGCACATTGTTATGTATTTTTCTTATCATTTTTATTTATTTTACTTCCAAATAAACTCAAATAAACAGTTATTAATATTTACTCTTAGCAACTTTTTGTTCCTGTAAGGGTTAAAGGATTTGACATAATAATATAGATGAATAATGAGTAATAATGCTCATAATCAGAGATGGAGGATTATTAATAAAAAAATTAGCTCTATGAAAAGTTTTCTAAAAAGAACCATTTTAGTTTATATACATTGATATATATATATATATATATACATGTGTATATAATTTTGAAAAATGAATTTAAATTTTAATAAAACTTAAGACAAGCACTTTTTATTTCGCATGTCGTACGCGATCGAGCGACAATCTATCCATTGTAAGGTTATGATTATGTCAACAACAAAAAAACGCAAAGTCCTTTGTCTAATGCAAAAATTTTAAGAGGAAGAAATGCTTGGTACAAAAATGTCAAGATGAAATCCGAATGACGGAGGAACCGTTGTCGACATAAATGTATAGTCGTCTCACACTTGTGTAAAAATTCTTAATAATTTGATTTCAGTTTTTTCTTGTATTCCTGATTATATATGAATTACTATGATTTGTCAATGAATTGAAAAAAAAATGTTTGGCAGTTTGACTTGTATTCAATACGAGTTGTATGGAGCGAATTCCATTCCATTAGCTTAGAGGTTGTGAACTTCCTAATCTAGTTTCTACTATAAGCGGCTTTTTATGGACAATTATATGTTTAATTAGCTTTTTGATCAGCATTTTACCTGTAGAGGCCCCGGTAGCCTAGTGGTCAAGGTAACGGACTCGTGGCCGGCGTGTCTTAAGTTCGAGCCTAGTACCGCTTAAGACCCAACGTGCAGAGGAGACCGATGCACATTAAATGTGTCGAGGTTCAAACGTTCTCCCATTGGTGTGGTGTGGAAGTTAGGAGAGAGTGATGCCTGCTCCGAAGTCGTCTTTTCACTTTACCATTATTCAAAAGGACGAGGTCCATCGCCAATAGCTCTTTTTTTTGTGCAGCTTTCTACTGCGCCGTTAATATAACTGTCTCTCAGTTTGCCCTCTACAGACATACAAATGTTATTGACCCGTTGACATTGTGTGGAAATTTGAAGAGGGGGAAGGATGTCAGCTTAGATATTCTCCTCATCATTCGATTGCGATTCGAAATTACTAGATTCGTCACCAGCAGCCCTCGCGTCGCTTCATAGTGTGATATAAATTAATATCGAATCAAATCACACAATTTACCCTCTATCAGGTGACGAGAACGATACCTTAGCTGGTATCCCCTTCTCCAAAATATCACAGCACGTTGACGGTAGGACTTTAAGCCTCAACAGATTTAATGACCATCAGTCACCTGTACAAGGCGAGTCTTCCGTGCCAACAGGTCTTGAACTCATGACACATTGGCCATGAGTTTGCTATCAGGACCACTCAGCCCCAACCGCTAATTGACATTGGATCTCGCAATTTTGAACCACGGTCGAGTGACGAAGACGTTTAAGTAGGCACCCCTTTTCTAACTTACACACCACGCCACTTGAGGACTTTGAGCCCCTATAGATTGGCATATTCTCTCTATATGGTTGATCTAGGACTTAAACCTACGATTTTGCAACTTCAACCATGAGTTCGTGATTATGACCACCTTTTGGTGTGGCTACCACGACCATACTAAAAGTTGAAATTAAGTACCCTTTTAAATCAGTGCAAATGTGTTGTTAATTTAGCGCTTAAAACAGACTTAAGGGTTGCACCCTTAAATCTGTTTTAAGCGCTAACGAATTTCGTCGAAGAAACACAGTTTCCAGTTTTGGCATTTTTTAAAATGTGCTTTATGCTTCCGGTGGTGTCGAAATTATTCTACGTGCAGTAGAAGTATTTCTTTTATCGTTAACACACCTTTCTTAATATTGTAAGCCTCTCAATTTCTCTTTTTAATTATTATTTAAGACAACTTATAGTGGAGGAAATGAAGTGAATTTAATGTTTCCTATTTGAATCACGCAGTTTTCTTGTTGTTTGAAAGTTCTTAACACAGCTTTTGTTCTTGTAACTACTTTGAAGTTTTTTTGCTGGATTGACGGATAGTTTTTTGTGTATTTAATTCATTTCTAATAAACAGTACCAAGATACAGCAATAGAGTTCTTAAGAAACGGAAGAGTGGCAAATTGCATTTCCACTCAAGCAAGGAAATTGAAACCTGTGAAAATTTCAATGGGGTGACATGTCTGAACATACAGGCACTTTACTACAAGAAATCCTAGATTGCATCAAAGATGTCTTCAGGGACTTGACAAATCCCGATCTCTTTGCTAAATGCTTGCATGAAAAGACACAAAACTGTAACGAGATAGTAAATAGAATAAACTGATTACGTTTTCCGACAATGATTCTGTGCAATTGGACACGTTGAAAACTAGAGTGTTGGAAACTATTGCCTCCAAAATTCAAGAAAACATCACTGTCATGCTGCTTCAATATTAGGGATATCTTCAACTCTGACAATGAAATCAGCTGATTGAGAGAGGTTAGAGAGTGAAACATGACATTTTACAAATAACTAAAGATGTGAGGATGAAAGAGTGGCAACAGGTGCTGGTATGCGCTTAATACAGGTAAGTTTCTTACTCAAATTCTTTTTTCTTAAAACTGTTTTTACCATATAAAGAACATTTTGCTAAACTACAGTACTTAACAACTTATAACTTCTCTTAACTATCATAATGACGCTCTACTGCATAGTTTGACTAAGAAACATATAAAAAAAATTTTTAGACCTCATGAAATTTCAGTGATTTTAAGAAAAAACTCGTTTTATAGAATATAATTATTTAAAAAAGAATAACTGAGAGAGGGAATAATCAAAAAAATCTGATCAAAGAGAGTATGTACTAAAGTTTAAAGATTATTTAGTAAAATATTTGGAGGCTTTTATTAAACTTTAGTTTTTATAAACGTTCTATAAAAATGCATATTTTTAACATTACTGAGATAAAGATCGTTTCGTGAACGTATTCCTTTGAAATGTGAGGAATACTCAATTTCTTGATCTTCTAGCACAGGAAAGGCAAAATATTCTGCAGTTAATGGTGGATTTACTTGATGTATAAACTGTTTGATATCTCTTCAGTTATGTCTTTCACTGACTCTTGACTAAACTCACAGCTCAGTTCTCTCATCAGCTGTTATTGTAACCAGGGGAGGGTACACTTTTCCAGGAGGCATTAATTTTTTAAGGTGTTGCGGTTCACCTTGTGGTGTAGATGTGGTGAGCTAAGAGATTTACCGCTAAGGTTAATGCGGTCACCCCAAAATGTCTTGGGGATCTACCATTCGATCACGATCGACTTAATGCCCACTCCTGTTGTTTAGTGTTCTATAACCTGTTTGCTCTATTTTTTGGTAATTAATATGTTAAAATCACTATTAGCAGAGACCAAATGTACTTCCATTATTTATTCGGAAAAATAAGTATCTAAATGCACCGTGGGTTTAGTTAATCTATAATTTAGAGTCTCCCACGCCTCATAATCTTAAAATAAATAAATAAAATACAAAAAACATTTATTCGTTTTTTGGATTCCACTTAAGGCTAATTTTCTTCATGGAATGTTAAAGCCACAATCGGATTCTATATATGGGTGTCTCAAAATCGCAATAATTTCTTTTTTTTTTAATTCAGATAGCCTACGCTTTGATTTTTCTGGTAATGACCCTAAGTATATGTTTGTCAATTATATGAGTTCTCTCTGCAAGCACTTTTTAGTTGCTAAAGCAAACAATGCCTCCCCCTTTCGATCACAAGGTGCGGCTCCTGATGGAAAGTGAATCACCAAATTATTCATAAGCCCGATTGAAGACACCAGAAACTGTATCTCAATGAGTATTAATTTGATATTTTAAGCAGAGGCAAGATTATAGTTTCGCGATCTGCCTACTGGGGCATTTTGTTTCGTTAATACAGGCAACGCATCCCACGAGGTCGGTGGATGCGAAGGAAGAGAGAGAAATGTTATTCCCGGAAATCAAAAATGAAAACAAATGCGATGAGATTCGACCTTGAGTGATCGGCTGGAAATCGTATCGCGTTCCCCCTCGGGTACTTGAGGTATATACAAAATATGTTCATGAATATTTGATTGTGTATGAATAATTGATTAGAGGGGGGAGGGGGAGATGAACATATAGAACAGTTTTGGTCACAGGAAGGAAGAAATACCGTGTAATGAATCGTTGTTGACACATGAAAACCGCTGGGATTGCTAATGCAGTATAAAATGATGTAAGTTTAGGAAAAAGATATCGAAAAAAAAAAACGAACTTTTTTTAATCATATGCTTTATGGTAATTGTTGATTTCAAGACACAGATATTGGGCGGACCAATAGTAAATAAAGCTTAAGAACTGGCAAGACCTTTTAGTAAAATAAGGTGATGCTATATATATTTACTTCCTTTGAAAAAAAAAGATTTTGATTTTTTTTTCATTGACAAATACCATGTTTTGATTATTTCAGAAAAATAGTAGAAAAGTGTGTGTGTCTAGCTAAAAGTGTAACAAAAAAATGAAAATGAATGCAAATTAATTGCTATAAATAAATTGCCAATTTTGTGAACAGTATATCTCCTTATTTACCTCACAAGTATAAAAAACCAGAATCTGGTAGGTTTTCATATTTAGCCATATATATGGCTTCATGGGTCCCTACAATTTTTTTTTGCTTTAATTGGAAGAACAGCTAACATTGTTCATCTCGAAGCTCTTCTGTGAAACTACTTCTAGTGAAATGCAAATAGAAACTATTTTCTCATATTTTCCTCTTTGGATTTTCTTAAAATTCAGCGTCAATGTGATATTTTTCTCATGGCATCATGGTTTAACTTTGCTTCTATGAATCTGCTCATTCGGTCCGATTTTTGAAGTTCAAATTTGCATATTATATTTATCATACTATGCATATGTGATACATATATTTCAATTTTCGCTATAGTTACTTCTTGTATTTAGCCACAATTGTTTGCTTTGTGACAGAATTACAATTTTTAATTAATAGATTGCAAAAAAAAGTATTTTTTGGCAACCATGGTTTTTTCTTCTGTTTTTTCAGTACTATTATTGATCTTTATACAGTATACACTTGTCTCCGAAAGTCTGCGTACAGGAGATCCTCTTTCATATTCATGCAAAGGTCGCTAATTAAAGGAAGTCTCTCTCTCTCTCTCTCTCTCTCTCTGAACCAATACTAATTTTTATTGATTCCTCTAACGTCGTAAATTTAAATAGTACAAGTAACAATCATCTGAATATTACATAAAATACAAATATTTATACCTTGAGAACGACACAAATCGTGTGTGTCAAAAGTACACTGGAAAAAAACCTTTACAATAGTGGATTGTAACTACAATTTAATACTTTTTAAGCTACTCCGTTCTTTCTATAACTCTCTCAACATATTTAGCATTTAACTAGCTTAGTTGTTTCATCTGTGGATATTTTGTTCCATTCTTCTACTGAGGCAGATTTGAGTATTTCCTTGGATGTTATTACGTTCTCCCTGATTATTCACTCGAGTAAAGCCCACAAATGCTGTATTGTTCTTAGGTCTGGGGACTAGGGTGACTCCCGCAATTAGTTTGGGACATGTCAGAACAGCCATCGGTTCGCTATGACTTCACAATGGGAGCCATTTGCTTGGTATCTTTGTAGTGATGAAAGTAAAAATCATTACTCACCGCAAATTTCTCGGCATATTCCCTGATATTTTGCTTCAATAAGTTCAAGTAACGAATTTGTACATTGTTGATTCAATAATGTAATTGTATTTAAACATGCCTTCTGAATAAAATACAGTTTTGCCAAAAAATGAATGCAAACTGATTTAACCCTTTATCTACCGCATTATGATTTACTGCAGTTTTTTCATGCAATTTTTTTTTTGGATCACTACAATGAAAAAGTAAAGGGATATATAAACATAAACAAAATACACAACTTAGGGAAATTAAATTAATTAGATTATTAATTAGATATTCCACTGTAAAATTAATTATATACACTGTTCACTTAAATAAAGAGTAAAATCGTTTTCTAAGGTCCTCATTAACATACAAAAAATAAGACACTTAAATTTTGACATTATCTACTTTTTCGGGACAAAAATGATTATCTTTGCAATCCGCTGAAAACGCAATTTCTGCTATAGAACTACATATTCATCTTCCCCGCTAAAATACTCATCATAGAACCCGTGCTGCCATATATCTGGAAGAGTGAATTTCAAAGAATATTCCTGTTGTTAGAATATTCGTAAAACTGGTTACTCTATGTTATTTTAAAGTGAGTGGTACTTAAAATTACCGTCGGTAGATAAAGGGTTAACATGAAATATAAAGTGATTTAACATGAATGTAAAATGATTTAGCATGGAATGTAAAGTGATTTAACATGGAATGTAAAGTGATTTAACATGGAACGTCGCAAAAACCGAGAGAAATACATCACAGTAAATAAAACGGAAATAATTTAATGCTGTTGTTGTGTCTACCTGCCTGACGTAGTCAGAACAAGGCCCACGAAATTCATCGTGGCAAGGGGCTAGAAGAATGCATGTCGTTGGTCTAGGCCTTGGGCCCCATACAGGTGACAGTACGAAAAAGCTCGGCAAAATTCCCTGAAGGGATGATAGATGGCGACACCACCTATCTCCACCTCCACAATTTTGGCATGGAACTGAAGGGGAGGGAAATATTCTCCAGTCCCCTGCACTCGTGATTCAGCCCACAAGACTTTCGGACCCACTGATTTAACGAGCACGTACTCGGAGGGTATTTGGTGGCATCAGGCATCGAACCCAGGCCGATGCTCTAACCACTAAGCTACCTACGGCCCTCATAATTTAATGTTCCTTGGGCGAGCCTGTACCATTTGGTCCACTGATCGGTACTGATCCGCAGCCAGAGAATTGAGAATGGAGATCAGGGATGGCGAACCAGTGGCACGCGTGCCATTGATGGCATGTCACACAATATTTTGGGCACGTCAGAGATTAAAACGGTTTGCATTTTAGTTCAAAATAATAGAGTTCACTGTGAAGTATTACGACCAAACGCAAGTGTTCGGTCGTAGTGCGCGAGCACACTCGTTTGTTTATTATCTTACAATTCTAACATAAGTTGTCATCTAATCGGCAACAACAGAAGTCACACTATTGCTACTTCAATTTGAATTACAACATTTACTACTATACAGTGCAAAATATATTTTTTCGTAGTAAATAAAGTTTTGAGTATTTAGTTACGTAATTTTTCCAATAATCATAAACAGAATTATTTGACGGAACGTCTATACCTCATTAAACGTTTCTTGAGAAAAAATAGCACGTTGAACCATAAAGGTTCCTCACCCCTGACCTTGACACTTTGGACGGACATGACATAATAATACAGTTTTGTCACTGTTGCCAACTGTCATATAGTTTGAATATCTCAGTTTTTAGGAGGACATGCCCAGGATAACATTTGACGAATAAAATTACTTGTATTATGTTCATATTGAGGTCGAGATCCAGTTTTATGAGGCTTCAAAACATAGTTAACTACATCTAAAATGACATTCAGGAAATCCATCATCTTTTCGTATACATGATTTAAGTACTTTATTCTTACCGATAATAAATGCTTTTCACAAGAGCATAATTTTTTAATGAGATACGAACTTTATTGATATGCTTCTTAAAAGGTTTAAGAATTTATGGATGAAATAAAAAAGTCCGATAAGATGCACTAATAATGGTAATTTTGGTATAAAGGGAATACGTGATGGTTTTATTCCTATTGATTCGACGTTCGTGTTTCCTATAACTTTCTTAACGGTTCACTTAATACTGACAAATTTAAGATTATTTTCTCTGTCTCTACTTTTGCTTTAAGAATATACAGTACCCTAAAAATTTCATTTTTACCGAAAAGATTTTTTTGCATGTTTTGGTGGCCCATATCATTGAGATGCTTGCCACGAAATTTCAGATCTGTTAGCAAATAAGTTTTTAAGATATTTGAAGTTTTATGGACTATGGTTTTGGTTTCGGTTTCCTTTTAAAGCATTTTTTCACACTTCAGTTGAATTAATTAAAAATATTTTTCAGCTTTTAGTTTGAAATGGTTATTCATTCCAATTTTCATTACTAAAATCATTTCTGTTTGATTATGTTTTGAGTTTTTTGAGTTCTCATAATTAATTAATAAAGATTAATTTCATGGCCAATTTTTGCTTTAAAAACAGTTTATATAATTTAAAAGCTTTATCATTAATTTTTTTCCTGTAGAGAAAATGCCATGGCAAATGCGTTCAAAGTTTCTGTGATAAACCATATTTCGAAGAGACGGAATACTACTGAAAATGATGTATCTAAAAATCAATCCTCAGCTGATTCTGCAAATAGACTTCCGAATACAAGTATTCTGAATTCAAATGCTGCAGATATAACGGAATATTTCCTTGATGTATATATATATATATATATATATATATATATATATATATATATATATATATATATATATATATATATATATATATATACCAAACTACACTATACTAAACATATTGTAGTACTATATTTTAGTATTTTAAAGTCGTACGACTAGAGCTAAAACTTCCTAAACTGCCCTAATTTAAAACTGAAAAAATTAAATTTTATGAGCAAACCTGACTATTTTTAGCTTAATTTAGCATCATTATTATTTTGTACATAAAAATACTTCGTGTTTCAAAACTTTTGTGAAATATTAGGTTAAGATAAAGCTGAATAAACTAACGTCTTAACAAATGCTATCAATATTATGCAAAAATATATTTTGAATTAAAAATATAATTTTCAGTCATATTTAATAAAAATAGTGTTTTTATGTAGAAAATACATTGGGGAAAATAACATATTAAAAAATTAGAGTTTTACGGGCATTACAAGTTTTTGTTTTATGACTTTACAAACTTTAAATGCGTTTTTCTCAGATTTATAATTTTGAAGGTATGAGTGTTTTCTAATCCCTAAGGCTTTTGTCCTGTTTAAGATAGAGCCTTGAATTTTTTTTGTATATACTCCCAACCATATGTTCTATAAAAGTTAGTATGTATTTAGGGCTGAGAACTCTAGTTATTTTTCTAAAAAATGCTTAAGTTAATATTTTAAAAAGGTTCCAGGTTTTTCTAGAAAAATAATTATTAAAAATCAGCAAGGCAATAGATTTTCAAATCCATACTAAACATTGTTTGTAATAATCTAAGAATCATAAATAACTTAAAATTACTAAAAAATTTTGAAAATTGAGTATTTTATAAGAGTTTGAAAAAACTTCAAAAATTCCTAATTTTTTAAAATTGTAAAATAATGGCAGGTCAAACTGACTTTTTGCTTACAGAATGAGCTTAATAATATAATCTAAATGTAAAACATCAATTATTTTTACTGTAACTGTCTCCAAAAATTTTTTTTGAAAAAGGGTACCGTGTAGCCTTAAGATATCTTTAATAATCAGGTTAATAGCTTTAGAGTTTTCATTGTTTTCTGTGTGATGAAACATAAATGTTCATTGGTTTTTAAGTGTGTGTGTTTTTGTAGAAAGAGAGTAATTTTTTTTAAAATTATAATGCTAGTAACTACCCCAACTCTATCGGATGTTTGAAGTTTTTCCAAAGAAACCGAAATATTTCGTACTAGTCCCAATAAGTTGAATGGTTGATGGAGTGCCAGCGTCCCGCAGGAAAGCTTTAACTCCTGTCATGGAAAAATGGGGAACGAACATTGGTTCGGCTTTACCTTAGCCCTTTGCTGCTTTGAAATAATTATAGTTAGAGATGAAATTAAAAGTTAAAATTAAGAATTTACATGATAATAAAATTGCGTGAAAATTTAAGAATCATTAGGGTGTGAAAAAATGGTGTTGAAAGTGAGTGAGATTATTTTTAATTATTTAGTATAATTGCTTGTGAGTTTGTGTATGTGCAGGAAAAACAATTCTACCGAACGACGGCTAGCCCGAAGACCGAGCTAGCGCAGTCGGCTTGAAAATTCAGAATGAGGATGGAGAAAAAACGAACGACGCGGAGAACCCGCTTCGTCGAAATCAGCCCTCGGTCTGAAGAGTCGCCCATTGGAAGATGGCGAGTTCGGATAATTTTGAAGATTGCAGTGGAAACAATTTGGAAAAGATGAGTTTAGATAAGAATATCCCGAGGACGATATTAAAAAGAGGATTTAAACTATATTTTTTAATTCTGGCTATTGCTCTATTATCATGCGAGTCTATTTTTTCAAAGAATTTAATGGCTGTTTTCTTGAATACTTTAAGAGTTTTGAGCTTTAGGGCAGTTCTGAGATCCTCATTTCTCATGAACCAGTCTGCGTTTGTGATAATTCTAATTATTTTATTTTGAGCAGTTTCAAAACTTTTTATGTTAGAATAGGCTGCGTGCCCCCAGACGACATGCATAAGTGAGAATAGGTTGGAGGATCATTTTATAAAAATGTATTTTGTTTTTAATAGATAAACATGGATTTCGGGCAATTATGGGGTAAACTTTAGCCACGGCAATATTGAAGTTCCTGCGAATGAGTGTTATATGTTTGAACGTGAGGCGTTTTTATCTAGGATTATACACCTAGGTTTTTAGTGTTGCGAGATCAGGGGACGTGGGTGTTGTGTAGTAAATACAAACCAGGTGGTTGTTTCTTAATGTGGTGAGAGAAGAAGACGGCCTCTGTTTTTGATACATTTAATTACTACTTGTCCCAACTTTTGATTCGTAGCTCGCGTTCTCTGCTTTCAAAAGGAAATTTTAAGAAAAATGGTGGTTAAAACGGTTCTAACAGAAAATGAAAGGAGTAAATTTTTCTTTTTAAAAATACGTAAAAAATGCACCAAAATAAATTTCCTAGGAATATGGAAACCATGTGAAAATAATAATTTAGATAGTTAAAAAAATATGGTACTTGCATATTATATCTATAAATCAAAAGATATCGCCAAATCGAAAAAGCATCACCAATTGCTATCATTGCTTCCGTGCACGCCCAGAAACATTCTCGCGAATTCTCCTTCTGTATTAGCACATCACCTATTACCTAGGACTAATAACTACTGTAAAATCCAACGTATAACGCGAAATTTACGGGTACGCGTTATACGTCGGAGATAAGAGACAGCTCTAAAAATAAAAGAGGGGCATAAGAAAATTAGACTTATATATATATATATATATATATATATATATATATTGAATTGCTATTTATTTAAAATATATATAT
Source organism: Trichonephila clavipes (assembly GCA_019973935.1). Lineage (NCBI taxonomy): Eukaryota > Metazoa > Arthropoda > Arachnida > Araneae > Nephilidae > Trichonephila > Trichonephila clavipes. The sequence continues at coordinate 14,704 of BMAU01005090.1, read as the reverse complement.
ATATATATATATATTGAAATTTATTTAAAAGGGCATTTCTTATGAGCTTAAGAGGAGTTGGAAACCTCTCTATATACTATATACTGGCAATGTTAAATTGGCTGTTTTCAACGCGCCTTTTCTCAAAATCTGTTATATGTGCTTGCTTGAAATTTTTCATATTATTAAAGTACATCTTTATTGTTATACTGAAATGAGCTTTTAGTTAATTTTGAATTTCTTAATGTGTTATGAAATATTTTATCAAACTTTGCAAAATTTGACCCATTTTTTACATAAAAAATTTGTAAAAAATAAATTTTTGAGTTTTTTTACAAAAAGCTAATTTTAGTATGTATTAGTCATCATTATAAATATCATAAAAAATTTGCTTACCTGTGAACAGTAGTGTCTCTCAGAAAAGGTACATCGAGCATCAAAATTTACATTTTGGAATAAATTGATTTCAATGTATACAGTGAGACTTATAATTGGCTAGAAAATAAAAAAAATAAAAGGCTCAATTTATACAATAAAAGATGCATGCTTTGGTTTAAATCAGATGTTCAGCTTTAAAGCAAAAACGAAGTACTTTGCTTTCATTTTTCGCCACTCAAATGGGAGTTGCCCAAATTCAATGATTATTTAAAAATAGGTTTTAAGGGCTTCTAATTACTCTAGAGGTTAAAGTAATGTATTTTTAGAAAGGTTAAAATCTATACAATTTGAAAATGTAAAAATCTCAAACTGTCAAAAAAGTACGAGTTTAGCTTTCCAACACTCCTTAAAAGATTGTAGTTCTTAGAAGTACACCCAACACTCTTTTTTACACGGTCTTTTTTTCACACGATTTTGAAGTAGCACGCTACACGAATTCAACGCATTTTTTTACACAAAGTTTTTGGTTTAGCACGAATTCCAAAGAAAAAAAATTGGGGACCATAGAGCCCTTTGGATGAGGACGATTTGAACGAGTTTATGATGATAAAGAGGTCGTACTAGCGAAGTTGAAGGTGAAGTTAAATTATTAAGAGTTGATTTAATTCATGAGGACTTGAAATTTACTGCTGTACAAAACTCATGAACTCATTGAAACTCATGATCTTGATATAATGCGTGCATTTATATTTATACGTAGTCTTGTGTATCAAAAATTATATATTATCAAGGCTTATTTAAGCAACATGGGAAATCAAAAAGAATTTGCAACAAAAAAAAAGAGACTGTTGTGTAACGGATTTCTTTATTTGAGTCAAAACCGACAGTTGTGCTGGATATATCCGACACATCTACTGATGAGAGCATTTCTGATCTAGTTCGTAATAAACATGCACAATTGTTATCAAGTAGCGAAAAATAGAGTTTAGTAAGTAGATTTATTCCTAATTTCAATTTGAATTTTTATATGTCGTAAGTTCCTATAGACTAAATTTTCACAGTACACTAACTTTGATTTTATTTAACAAAAATCAATTATTTGTTTTATAAATATGTAACACACGGTTTTATTTTACTTTTTTGCCCCATTTTTTGATATTGTATTTAGAGATTTTTCACCTCACGCGATTTTTTAAAAATGTGGAACAATAACAAACGAGTGTCAGTACCACTAAAGACCCGCCGTGTAGGGCAGCGATGCCCGTTAAATCTGTCGAGAGCTGAAAAATCCTCCCGTCGGTGCGGTGTGGTAGTTAGGAGAGGGGGGTGCCAGCTCAGGTGTCGTCCACGTCACTTGACCATGGTTCAAAATGACGTAGTCCGTCGCCAAAAACCCTCGTGTAGCTGAACAGTGCGACGTTAATATTCAATCAATCAACAAACGAGTGTACTCCCTGCCACTCCGCGATCGAAAAATTGCGTTTGTTCGTAATATTTCATAGTGAACTTCGAAATTTTGAAATAACATGCAAACTATTTTTTGAACACTGGAGTGCCAAAAATATTGATTCGCATGCCATCAATGGCACGCGTGCCACTGGTTCACCATCCCTGAATTAAGATATATTTTCAGGCCAAAAGTTGAATTTTTTTTGGACAGATCTTGTAATTTTAGTTCCATCTATTTTGACATTTTACTTATTTTAATATCACTCGCAACAAAGAAACGATTTAGCACTTGGTTTATTTTCATTTTTTTTCCAAATTCATCCAAAGATGCAAAATTATGGGATGCTTCCATCATTTATTTTTCAGCCATCCTCTAAATAATGCAGAATAGGATTTAAAGGTTCTTTGACTTTTCTTTTCGATCCCACACGCTGCAACATCCTTCGTCGCCTGATTGAAATGACAGATGAGATGAAAATCAATCAATTTACACTCCTCTCTCTATGTCTTTTCATTTTTCCTTTCTTGTGTTTCTACTTTTTTTCTAAAGTGCAAAAATACCTTATATTCAGTAAAACACTCATTACTTTATGGTAGAAGAAAAAGATTTTTTAGAAAGATTTGATTCGAAGGTCTCTCCTTACCATTCAAGGTTTTACAGTCGGAAATAATGGATTTTTTTCTCTTGGGTTAATGGATTTTGCAGGCAGAGGAATTCATCTTCGCGAAAAAAGAATATTATTCAAAAATGGCCGTTGAAAGGAGTGTTTAAATTAGAGTGCTATTAGCATCACATTCAGAATCTACACTAGGGCTGTTGGCGATAGGCTTTGTAATTTTTAACCTTAGTCAAGTGACGCCGACACATTTAACCCATTATCCAAGCTACCACACCACACCACATCACGCCATTACATTATTACGCACAACAGAATAAAATATTCAGATCCCGTTTTGTAGTTTAAGATAAGATCAGACAATACAGAAAATCTTATGTTTTGAAAAAAAATAATCAATAAAATAATATATTTAAGTCATCTATTTGTTTTCGTACCTGTCAATTGTTTATTTAATTTCCTTTAATGCTGTTGATTCCTTCATGGTGTTGAGATTTTCGCAAACAGGAAATGAACTTTTAATACTTAAATGAACTTGGGAGATTCCTTCAAATTCTTTGATTTCTTCTTTAATATAATTAAGTATTTTCGTATTCAGAATATTTAAACATACTTGAAGCAAGGAAGATTCGATTTGGGTACTTTCCGTTCCGAACGCGAGTACTTTATCAACCACGCCAAAGCGATCATCTTCGCGTGATGTTTGGTACTAGTTTCTATAGATATCACACCGCCACATACTCTTTCAAGACTAATCAAGTGGCTGTGGTAGCCTTGTGATCAAGGTAACGGACTCGCGAGTGGAGAGTCATGAGTTCGACCCTTGTACCGCTGAAGACCCACCGTGTAGAGGAGACCGATGCACGTTAAATATGTCAAGGCTCAAGCGTCCCTCCAGCTGGTGTGGAGAATGGGATGCCAGCTTAGGTTTCGTCCTTGTCATTTAAACATGATTAAATATTAAGAGGTGGTCGTCAAAAGCCCTCGAGTAGCTGAATAGTGCGACGGAAATATTCACTTGCTCACTCAAGAGCAATCAGTGGCTGAGTAAACATGGCCGCGAACTCATGACCAGCGCTGCTGAGTCGTGAGTTCAAGTCCTGGTGCCACCAAAGACATACCTTGCAGATGAGCTGATACACATCAAATCCGTCGAGAAGCAGAGCTCTCACATTGAAGTAGATGTGGAAGTTTGAAGAGTGGGGTTCAAGCTCGAGTGTCGGTCGTGACACTAGAGCGAGGTTCAAAATTAAGCGGTTCGCCGCCCAGTTTCAAAACACAACGTCTATAAGAAAATGAAATCAAAGATTATTTAGACATTTTTATTAAAGATATAATCTTTTTCGTGATCAAATTGGTTATTTTCATTTAAATGAAATTTATTTAACTATTCTGTATTAAAAAAAGGAACGATGTATTAAATCTGTAACTATACGAAGCAATTACCAGACATATTTAAGAAAAATTAAAGTTTAGTTCCTCTATTTAGGTTTCTTTTGGATTTGACTCGGGTTTTCCACCTTTATCATTTTGACTTAAGAAGCCAGGAAATAAAGAAATAAGTAAATAAATGAATTGAATTTGAAAGGATTAAGGAAATAAATATGATAAAGCTGTTAATAGAAGTTTGCACTTGCATGCATTGTAGAAATATAACTGGAATATAAATGTTCTAACTGTGAGACAAGTAGAAGAAATAGCGAGGAAAAAGAGAATCAAAGGTACGTATTATACAGTCGACCAATTCCTCAAATGAAAAGGTGTTGTCAAATGTCGCGATATGCAGCCAATAAGTGGAAAGCTGTTCACACGCTCTTACAAACACAATTTTGTTCACACATTCGATGCCAGCATATGGTGACGTCTTTTGATCTGGCGATGTTTGTTTGTTTTTTGATTGGGAGAAATTAATTTCGACGGTATAATATATAAGCACTGAATCAAAATACATTATTTCATCTTCAAATCATCAAAATATTCTTTTTTGATAGAAACCAAATGCTACTGAAGAATATTATATTATATTATAGTTGAACATGCGATGAAAGAATATATACCGTAAAATCTGGCATATAACGCTTTCTTAGAACACGAAAAATAGGATCGAAATTTACGGGTGCGTATTATACGCCAAGTATAAAAATTAGAGCTTAAGAAAAGAGACGAGCATAGAAAAAATTATATTTTTCTCGAAATACTGTTCATTTTAAAATAAACGACATTTTCCTAATGGTTGCAATACACTAGTTCCCATTAAGTTTGGAATGATACCTCAAATAAAAGACTTCAAAACATAAGCACGCGTATAATTCAGGTTTCTTCTTAAAAAAATGGGTGCTCTTATGCGCCGAGTATACCTAAAAATTGAAAATTGCAGCTCGGAAGTATAGGTGCACGTTATACGCCGGATTTTACGGTATTTAGATATTTCAGTCTTCATAACGACTGGAAAAACATATGAACATACATCTTTCCGTGGTCAATTATAATGGATGAATTACTTGGCCCCTGAAATGTTCGTTCTTTGGCTGTTTTTCCTTTGCTGAAGCTAATATGTTTTGTGTGCTGTGAATAGTTGAATGTGTGTATGCAGGGTGTTTCATAAGAAATGGACAAAACTTTCTTCTTCTGTTTTATCCTTCTAATTTGAAATAGATTAGATCTATAAGTTTGTTTGCTTTTAGCATTAAATCGGCTCTTTTGAACTGTCCGTCTTGTGTCAAGGCAACACAACTGAGCAGATGGTGATGCGTGGCTTCACATGTATTGCTCTTTGTACAAACGGAGAACTTTATAAAACCACATGAGAATCCGATGGACCTTAAGTGGCCAAAAGTTAAAGGAACTAAACGAGTTTGATCTTTTCTATTCCCGTCAAATTTTACAGCAGTGACGGGACTTTCACTACGATACCATGCTTGCGCGCTGATGGTTGCCTCCAATTAAAATCTATAGAAATCTTTATTTTTTTAGTATAATTCGAAGCAGGGGCAAAGCATTAATAGGTTTTAGTACACATCCAAACAAACGACTTTAATCAAAAATGTATGATCGAAATTAACAGTAAAAAGTGCTGTCGCCTATGGAAACTTGGTTGATGCAAAACTCCATTTCTCTAACGAATTATCGGGAGAAGATAGACACTAATAACATTTAGGTGTGATACAAGGCAAAGAAATCGTGTGCAAAATTATGTACAAGAAACCCCTTCCCCTTTTATTATGAGTAAGTTTTCACAAAGTTCACTACAAACCTCTCTTCGACGTTGTACCACTTTCACAGCTATCGGAACATTTATTGTAATCACATGTCATCAGACTTTTTTTTTTGTAACGTAATCGTTATTTGTTTTTGCCTCCTATAACAGCTTCAACCTCGGGGCCCTCCATGACCGTTGCGTAATAATTTCAATCATGTATTTCAAAATGAAAGTTGTTTGTTTGGATGTGTAACATGTATCCGTTTAAACCTTTGCCCATCTTTTATGAAACACCCTGTATATTTTCTTTGTAAATTTATGGCTACTGTCTCTGCAAGGAAAAGAGAGGAAATGTAAATATGTTTCTTTTAATATCCATCTTTTAAATCTGTATTTTTGAAATGCCAGGGGTATATGCTTGAACAATACAACAAAATGTCCCGGAAAAGCTATACACCAAAAGCACGAACAGGACAATTTTTTTTTTATTACTTTCCTAAAACACGTCATTTATTACTTATAAGAGAGAAAGTGACTCCAAAACCGATTTATGCTCCGGTCATTCTTGCTATGTGGAGTCATTACATAAAATAGATTCAGAATGTAGGATCTTCAGTAACATCCATCAATTTTTATCCTTTTATATTATAAATGAGGGAGTGTCGACAGGATTTCAAGACCCTCAACTTTTTCATTTTCATTCACGTAGTTGCTCTTTTGTAAGAGGATTCAGCTCTCGTCAGGGAAAAAGGGCAATCAATTTACTCTGCTCTCTTGTGTTGTCATTCCTTGTTTTTTCCCTCTTTTTAACGAGCTTTTAGTTTTTTTCCCTCTCGTCTTTGAAACACCTTTTATTTCGTGAAAAGTCTCATTACTCCTCATTGAATGGAAAAGAAATGAAATTTAGGGGAAGGGGTGAGCAGACAGTTTGATTTTTAAGGTTGGTTTCCTTTATTCTCTGTTTTGATGTGCATGGGTAATAATGCGATGGGAGAAAGTGTTATTTTTATGAGTTAAGAAATTTTTTGGAAGACTTTTACGGATATTTGACACCTTTGAAGATATTGAAATATTCTTAGGGATTTTCGAGTTCCATTCCCCTTATTCTAATAACTGAAAAACAATATTTAACAATGAGAACCCCAGTAATTTTGCATTGTTTACGTTTTTTTTTTTTTTTTTTTTTTTGGGAACGAGATAAAATGGTTTTGAACGTTGTCAGATCTCTAATGAATGGAAGACAAATATTGGTAATAAAAATTTATGGAATAAACTACTGTAATATATTTACGAAGGGTATCTGTGGAACTATATGAAATCGAATTTATTCAAAAGAAAAACAACGGTTCTATTGTATAAAAGCCTTTAAAGACCAGTAACAAAATGCATGTGAAATTTGGTCCATGTCTCGAACAAATGAGAACATGATAAGCATGTACGAAAGGAAGATTTTAAGATTTATTTATGGAGGTATTCAGAAAAGAGAACATGGTGAAGAAGATTGAATTTCGAGCTCGAACACTCATTTAAAGAATATGACGTCCTTAACTTTATCAAAATACAACGAATTAAATGGGCAGGTCATGTTGTCAGAATGGACGAAGGACTGCACCACTAACAAAGTCTTCAATGCCCAACCAATTGGCACACGGAGAAAAGGAAGGCCAAATCTAAGATGATTGATAGCCTAGAAAAAGATCTTGTTTTGAGAACTAAAAATTAGAGAATACTGGCGGGAAGAAGGCTTAGCTGAAAAAGGCTTCTTGAAAAGGCGAAGGCCCACCCTGGGCTATCGAGCCACTGAGGAATGAAGGAAGGATTTAGGGAACTCTCTCTCTCTCTCTCTCTATATATATATATATATGTAGGATTTTCCCTTTGAAACATTTTGTTAAAAGGTCGAGTCATATCCTTTTCAGAGGACCATAAATCTCAATTTTATTTATTACTGCATTCCGAAGCAGCGCCATCTAGTGAGCTTTCGTAGCTCCGGATTGAATAATTTTTCGGCAGAGGCCTACTAACCACTGCTTGTTCAACACGTCACGTCTTTTCCGCATTTTCGCGCCCTGCGCGCACCACCAGTCCTAACGTCCAATAATAATAAAGGTTTATTTCCCCGTCTACTAAAGGTATAACTCAACTTTTAATTAACCTAATTCCTGCATGTCTTTCTCTTTGTAAATATCCCCTTTTGTAAATATTTCCCTTTAACTTTAAATAAATTCTTTTTTACTTAAATGAAGTATCTGTGTTTAAATGACTTTGATTCATTTAATTCATCAATCACTCTTAAATACTTACCCCTAGACAAACCACCTCGCCAATCTAAAATCCCGCCTTCTGAAGAGTCTGATTTTTATTCGAAGATTTATTCGGACTCCCACAGAAATAATTGGGGGATCGCCTGGGATTTGATTTCGAAAATCTTCTCTAAATAATAAGTTGATAACCTTCTAACTCTCTTCTTCTTTAAAAAAAACCCATTTTTGGCTGCAAGCCTAATTTACAAGCGGACTGAATCGAAAATGCGGATTGCCTGTCATAACACACTAACATTTAGGTGAATAAAACGACTCCCGAAGTCAACTCAAGATCTTACAAGATCGCTCGCCGAAACCACGTTATTTTCTGCCGTGTACAACAACTACAAGAGTTTCACAAGTCCAGTGAACACATCCAGGAGCCTTTGAAGTGTTTGTTTTCAAGATTATCAGTAATCACACGTCGTCAACTGTATCAGGTGTGTACTGTTTTTTATTTCGTTTTCCTTGCAACAGGGAAAAAAAGGGAATCTTCAGAAAAGAATACGTGAGCCACCGTCAATTTACTTAAAAAAAATTGTTGTAGTCGATTTCATGAAGTAATTTATATTTTTAAATATGTGTGTTTTTCTGAAATACTATTTTTCTATTTGTGTATAGAAATCGTATCAATTAAAATTTTCTACGAGTAGATCTTTTAAAAAATTAAGCAAGTCATACATAATATTCAAGTTTTTTATTTGCATTTCATGTATGTGCGAAAAGCTTTCATTTTTTTGGGTTACGTTTTCGACCTTGAACTAAGATATTAATGTCTTAATTCCTAAACATTTACCGTTTCGATGACTCATATAGAGTAACATTTCTCTTGCAGCTGTTTAGTAATTAATTATTTTTTACGAGTATTCCAGAAATATATTTTGAAAGAATATGCTATGTTTTTTAGAATTGATGAATGATCATGTATAATCTTATTTTTAATGGTGTATTTTATCATTCAATATATAAGTATTTTGAGTTCATTTTTGACAGAATTATTATGCTTTCTATTGAAACATGTGTTTATCCTTAGAATGTGCTGAAGAGATCCTAAAAAGATTTTTTTATTGGTGTAATAAAAAATATATGAGATTTTTCTTAAGTGACTAACTTCTAATTGTTTGCTTTTTTCAGCAAAGAACTTTATATGATTAACTTTTTCATATCACAATAAATTTAATCACAGTTTCTAAACAAGATTTATATTAATTTATTTTTCTTTCAAATTCTTTTTGCATTTGTTATAACGAAATGAGAACTGATATATCAAATGGTTTTTAAAAAAAAAGGGTTTTGTTTTTTGTTGAAATTAATGATTTGACTACTTTAAATTAAGCATTACGTATTTTAGCTCGCACTGTTGTCTTTACGCGTTACTGGTTTAAAATATTTCTAAATGAATAGAATTTGAATATTTCAATGTATATTTAGTGTATTTTGATGCAATATCATTTTAACTTCGAGAATTTTTGTAAATGCAAACGAGAATTGCCAATAGCAACATCATTGTTTTTGTTTGAACGCGTAGCAATTTTGTTTATTCCTTTGGTTACTATCTAAACTTAAATTTAAATTTTAAAATGGCGTATCTTGGCAAAGGTCGACGCTAATATTTATTTGTCTTAGCCACGGAATTAAATTTAAAATTCGATAAATCGATGACCATCGCCACACTCAAAGATCTAATTATTAATAGTGAAGATTATGACGAAGAGAAAACTGACCAAAAACATACATTCAACGACTGTTGAGGATCGCAAAGCCAGAGAAGAAAATTTACGCATTGAAGAGCAAAAAGAAAAATTACGCATTGAAGAGCAAAAAGAAAAATTACGCATTGAAGAACGAGAAGAAAAATTACGCTTCGAACAATTGAGGTTAGATGAGCAAAAACGCAAATATGAATTTGAGTTGGAAAAGTTAAGAATCCAAACACAATCCAAATTAGGCGCTGATACATCCAAAGAAAGTGATACTAAATTTCTCGTCAAAGCAATTTCAAAGTTTATACATCGTTTTGATTTGAAAGAAGATATCAGTCTCTTTATCTAAAATTATTTGAACGTCAAGCGCAGAGATTAAATATTGATCAAGAAAACTGGGTTTCTCATCTGTTAGGCTTGTTACCGACGGAAGTATCTCACATCATAGCAAGAGAGCCTGACGATAAAGCCAACTCTTACGAACACGTTAAAGATTTACTGCTGAAATGCTTTAAACTAACTCCAGAAAAGTTTCGACAACTATTTTTCACTCACCTGAAAGAACATGGATTGATTTTTACCATGAGCTAAACACTTACTTCAACTGATGGATAGATGGATTGAAGATAGATACTTTCAACAAGTTATCAGATCTAACCATAACAGATCAACTCAAACGAAAAACTCCTTTTGAAGTTAAAGAATATTATCTTGATGAATGGGCAAATATGAACTCCCCTGTTCAATTAGCAGAAAAACTAGAAGAATTCGAAGACTTTAAAATGACTCTGAAACAAAAATCTAGCAGTCCATTTGTGAAGAAACAAGAATTCAGATTCACAGAAAAGAATCGCAGATATGAAGCACCAGGAAAGTTCGAGTATAACAGAAGAGATAAGAAGTTCCCAGCGTCAACGAATTACAACAAACATTACGAAGCCCCTGTCACCAAGTACGAATCTGTTCAAAGATATCAAGATAGCACGCAGAAAGGATATTACAACAGAAATTACGAGAAACACTCAAACCACAATGCTTCCAAGCATGCTCAGACGAACTATTCAAAATCGCAGAAATTCAAAGAACCTCCAAAAGAAACTTGCACACTCATCGTTAAGGAAGGTTTACGTACTAAAGAGATATTTTTTAGAACGGTGAAAATCACGGTGCTCATAGACAGTGGTAGTACCGTAAGTTTGCTTCGAGAAAATACGAGCAGAAGAATAATGGATCCAACAAAATTATCGAAGAACAAGATGCTTCTCACAGGTATTGGTGAAGCACAAGTGACAACTATCGGTTCCTTTGAACATAAGTTCAAAATAGATGATGAAAATTACTCGTTAACTTGGCATGTTGTACCGACTGATAAATTAAAATTCGAAGCTGTTATTGGATCAGATCTTTTGGAACAAGCATCGATAAGTTTTACTAAAGAAGGAGTTAAATTCAACAAATATGAGAAGCATGCACAGCTTATGCAAATATCTGCTGAAAATCTTCAAGAAGAACTAGACCTACGTTATGTTGAAAATCGTCAAATCAAGAAGGAACTTGAAAAGTTAATTCAAGACTACAAGCCAGAAAAAACAGCATCTACTGACGTCACAATGAGAATTATTCTAAAAGACGAAGAACCAGTCTGTCAACACCCTCGTCGACTAGCTTTCACAGAAAGACAAGAAGTAAACAAACAGATAGAAGAATGGCTCAACGAAAGCATTATACGTCCGAGTTCTTCAGAATATGCAAGTCCAATCGTAATGGTAAAAAAGAAAGATGGATCTTCGAGAATGTGCATTGACTACAGAAAATTGAATCAGAAGCTTGTGAAAGATAAATTTCCGTTACCTATCATCGAAGATGTTTTAGACACTTTGCAAGAAGCAAAGGTATATTCTACATTAGATTTACGCAATGGTTTCTTTCACGTTGATGTTGACGAAGATTGTAGAAAGTATACATCCTTTATCGTCCCAGATGGACAATTTGAATTCAACAAAGTTCCTTTCGGACTAAGCACAAGTCCAAGAGTTTTCCAACGCTACGTATCAAGTATATTTAGAGATCTTACTCTTAAAGGAATTGTGATCAGTTATTTAGATGATCTCGTCATTCCAGCGAAGAACGAACAGGAAGGTCTAGAAAAACTTAAAATTATTTTTGAAGTCGCAAAGAAATACGGATTAGAGAAATTAAGTTCAAGGAGTGCCAATTCTTAAAAAAGAAAATTGAATTTCTGGGTCACATTGTAGAAAGAAACCATCTCCCACGAAGACACTAGCTGTCCGAAAATTTCCAGAATCAACAACAATAAAACAAGTACAAAGTTTTCTTGGTTTAACTGGGTATTTCCGCAAGTACATCAAGGATTATTCAAAGATAGCTAAACCACTTAGCGATTTAACAAGAAAAGAAAACCTCTTTGTTTTTTTTCGGGACTCAACAAAAAGAAGCATTTGAAAAATTGAAGAAAATCATGTCCGAAGGCCCAATCTTGCACCTTTACAAGTATGGAAGAAAAACAGAACTGCATACAGACGCATGTAAACAAGGGTACGGCGCAATTTTGTTACAAGAAGCAGAAGATGGAAAGTTACATCCCGTTTACTACATGTCGAAAAAGACAAATACAGCAGAAGAAAAGTATGACAGCTACGAATTAGAGGTACTAGCAATTATCAACGCATTAAAGAAGTTTCGTGTTTATCTTTTAGGACAACACTTTAAAATAGTAACTGACTGTTCAGCATTTCATAAGACTATGCAAAAAAAGGAGCTAATTACTCGCATAGCCAGATGGGCGTTTCAATTAGAAGAATTCGATTATGAAATAGAGCACAGAGCTGGAAGTCGTATGAAGCACGTTGATGCTCTTAGCCGATATCCCGTAATGATGGTATGCAATGATACATTAACTTCAAAGCTTAAAAACGCACAAGAGGAAGATGACAACATCGAAACATTGAAATCACTTCTAGAGAAGCAAGAATCAGAAGAATTTTTTGAGCGAAATGGTATACTCTACAAGTACTTAAATGGCCGAGAATTAATTGTAACCCCTAAAGCAATGCAAGCTTAACTAATTAAATTGATTCACGAAAATGGTCATTTCTCAGTAGGAAAAACAGAAGAAATTGTGAAACAGGAATTTTTTATCCCAAATTTATCCAACGTCGTTAAAAAGTAATAGTTAATTGTGTTCCATGTATCTTAGCTAATAAGAAAACTGGCAAAAGGAAGGGTTTTGAATCCTATTTCTAAGGAAAGCATTCCTTTAAGTACGTACCATGTTGACTTCATTGGTCCTTTACCCTCCACAAACAAAAGTTATCAACACATTTTCTCCATAGTAGACGCATTTACCAAATTTACTTGGCTATATCCCGTCAAAACTGTGTCTGCTGAAAGTGCCCCCTCGAAAACTAAAACAACAGCAGAAGACCTTTGGTAATCCCGTCAGAATTATCTCTGATAGAGGTTCAGCGTTCACTTCAAAATTATTCAACGACTACTGTGATAAAGAGAACATTCAACATCTACAAATAGCAACAGGTGTTCCTCGAGGAAACGGACATGTTGAACGAATTCATCGAACTTTGATTCCAGTTCTCACCAAACTATCATTAGACGACTCAACGAAATGGTACAAATACGTCGACAGATTACAGAGAATACTAAATAGTACTATAAGTCGCAGTACAAAATGGACACCATTCGAACTATTAGTGGGAATAAAAATGCATAACAATGAAGACATCCTGATCAAAGACTTACTTCTAGAAGAAATGGCGAAAGAATTACTAGAACAACGCGAATTTTTAAGAAACGATGCAAAAAAGAACATCGAAACTCTGCAGTCTGAAAATAGAAAGACGTATAACAGAAGAAGAAAGAAAGCTTCGTTATACAAAGAAGGTGATTTAGTAGCCATCCAAAGAACCCAATTTGGAGCTGGACTGAAACTAAGACCAAAGTTCTTAGGCCCTTACAAAGTAACAAAAGTTAATTCCAAGGATAGGTATGAAGTGGAAAAGGTTGGTCAGCAAGAAGGACCGAACTCAACCACCACCTCAGCTGATTTGATGAAACATTTTTATGCTTAATTGAATTTTTTTATATTAGTTATTATTTTTAATTTTTCTCATATTATATCCCTCTTGAGAAATTAATAGGTGTTCTATGTTAACACTCGTTTCCATAAGTCATTTTATATTCACTTGTAACATTTATTATATTTTCGTATTATTCTTTATCTTTCTATTGATGCGAAGGATTTTTTTTATGGTTTAGTTAATTGTAGATCACAAAATAGAATATTTTGTTTTTATATGCTTTATTTTAGGTCCGGAATTGTGAATATTAGGTATACATCTTTTCATCTGTAATATTTTATTATCTTTAAGAATTGTATTATTTGTCTTTAATGCATCCACATTCCAATAATCATCAAATTTATAGTTGTAACTAAAAATAGTTTGTATTTAAAGTACTTTAGCTCTCAACATTTTGTAAGAACTGAGAGGCCAGCTCTGTCAGGAGAGGGTGATTTTGTAGGATTTTCCCTTTGAAACATTTTGTTAAAAGATTGAGTCATATCCTTTTCAGAGCACCATAAATCTTAATTTTATTTATTACTGCATTCCGAAGCAGCGCCATCTAGTGAGCTTTCGTAGCTCCGGCTTGAATAATTTTTCGGCAGAGGCCTACTAACCACTGCTTGTTCAACACGTCACGTCTTTTCCGCATTTTCGCGCCCTGCGCGCACCACCAGTCCTAACGTCCAATAATAATAAAGGTTTATTTCCCCGTCTTCTAAAGGTATAACTCAACTTTTAATTAACCTAATTCCTGCATGTCTTTCTCTTTGAAAATATCCCCTTTTGTAAATATTTCCCTTTAACTTTAAATAAATTCTTTTTTACTTAAATGAAGTATCTGTGTTTAAATGACTTTGATTCACAATTAATTCATCACTCACCCTTAAATATTTACCCCTAGACCAATCGCCAATCTAAAATCCCGCTATCTGAAGAGTCTGATTTTTATTCGAAGATTTATTCGGACTCCCACATA